>PVKA01021975.1:0-37829 GCA_004027165.1 Ctenomys sociabilis
CTTAAATTTGTCTTTTCTGGATATTTTGTAAGAATGCATTCTTGTAACACATGTTTTTATGTCTTACTTTTTTTCTCCAGTACTTGATTTTTATGTTCCAGATCTGTCAACTGTGAAAAGCTTAGAAATACTTGATAAATATATCTTGGACTGAATGAGATCTATTTGACATTAACCCCTTAGAACGAAATACTGAACTTTTCAGTGTGGAAGAGAGAAATAGGTGAATTTAGTGCATCCTTTTAGGTGCCCTCTGTGCTGACCTCTGCAATCTCAGCCTACCCCCTGAGCATAACTCTGCTGGCCACTTGGTTCAGGACCATGCCTACTTTAGAGTCTCTTAGATCTCTCTTAGGGACTTAGGTAACTCAGCTTCCACTACCTGTATCTTTTTCTGTATTTGCTATTACTTCCTGCTTCTAAGCCGTAACCCAAGGGAGGCAGAACTGGTTGCACTGACACTTCTGTTTATCCTTATAGATATGTAACAGGGCACATCTGGGCCTGTCCCCCAAGTGAAGGAGATGACTATATCTTCCATTGCCACCCCCCTGATCAAAAAATACCCAAACCAAAGCGACTACAAGAGTGGTACAAGAAGATGCTGGACAAAGCATTTGCAGAGCGAATCATTCATGACTACAAGGTACCTAAGGGTGTAGGAACATGATGACTTTGTCACAGCTGATTGTAATTGTACTCATGTGCTTTACAAGGATATGAAAGCACAGAGTGAAAATGAAGTGTCTAGTCTGGTCAGTCAGTTGATGTTGCTAACCAGCATCACTAGTGCCTTGGACTGTTGTCTCTGACCTCTGTGCTTTGTTCCCTCCTAGGATATCTTCAAACAGGCAACTGAAGACAGGCTCACAAGTGCCAAGGAATTGCCCTATTTTGAAGGAGACTTCTGGCCCAATGTGCTGGAAGAAAGCATTAAGGAGCTAGAGCAAGAAGAAGAAGAAAGGAAAAAAGAAGAGAGCACTGCAGCTAGTGAGACCCCTGAGGTAATAGTTTTTCCCTCAGCCCCTACTTCGAGCCATGGGAAGAGGCCTGGTCCTGATAGTTTGCATTTGCTGTGCTAGTGTCTTCATCATGCATAGTAGAGGGCATGTCTGATGTCTCTGCACCTAGTATGATCCCTGGTAATGTGGTTGTTAGACCAAAGAAGAGAGCAGTTATCCTACTAGGAAGCTAAAAAGGCCAGCTGAGGTGGGTTAAAGTTATTTAACTATGAGCTCCTTGGTTGTCAGGCCTCATTCATGCATTTCATGGCAGCCTATCCTTTAGTGTTTGTGCCTTCCTACACCTGGCCTATTTACTAGTTATTGTCCTTGTGTAGCGGCAGTGTGCTATGTCAAGGATCAGGAAAACCACGTGCTGTTGTTTAGGAGAGCAGTGGTGAGCCAAGGAGTAGCTGAGTGGCTTAAACACCTGCCTGGCAAATGCAAGGTCCTAAGTTCAATCCCCAGTACCAAAAAAATAAAAAATAAAATAAAGCAGTGGTGGTGGCCCAGATACAGTTGCAGTTCAGGATGTAGAGGAAATATATGATGATGCCAGGTGTGGTGGCACATGCCTGTAATCCCAGCACTTGGGAGGCTGAGGCAGGAGGATTGTTGTGAGTTCGAGACCAGCCTGAGCTACAAAGTGAGCTTAAGGCCAGCCTGAACTGCATAGTGAGGCCCTGTCTCAAAAAGACCAAAAAAAAAAAAGAAATATATGATGAGTTTTAAGCGCAGTAGTCCTGGGGCCGGGGAGATGGCTCAGTGGAATAAGCGCTTCCCTGGCAAGCGCAAGGGCCTAAGTTCAATCCCCGTTTCTGCCAAAAAAAAAAAAAAGCAGTATTCCTAGTGAACAGGACAGGTCTTTGTGGCATGTGAGGAAAACCATGAACTGAGAAACTTACTGTTTGGTACATGAGCTTTTATGTTATGGTTATTGTCACTGCTGCTGTGTGAGGGAAAAGCCCACAACTGGCTGCTGACAAAGTTATTGAGATGCTTGAGAAAGTTCCAGAGAAGGTAGATAAAGACAAGTCCCATGGGTCTGGAGGAGCCATCATTGTGTAGTAGCATCTAAAGCCTTGGGTCACACATTCTCAGTACACGTGATTTGTTGAGGAAGTGCTACATCCCTGGCACTGTGCACTTCAGGTCATACCATTAGCAGCACAACCCTTGGCTTCTAGCAGAAAAGAGAAAGCATATTCCTGTTCCTATGATTTTTTTTTTTTCTTTTTTTTTTCTTTTTTTTTTCTTTTTTTTGCGGAACCAGGGATTGAACTCAGGCCCTTACACTTGCCAGGGAAGCGCTTATTCCACTGAGCTATCTCCCTGGCCCCTGTTCCTATGATTTTTAAGAAGAGATGATCATCATTTTCTGGCTGCCTCTTGGTTGGATTGCCCAAGGCTGATCCATAATTCTACCTTTTTCCTCATTAGGATTTGGTGACTTACTGCTTGGAAGTTCTTTACCTCAGTGATTTTGGAGGAAGTTGGATACACCCACATTCAAGCTAGCCTTGGAAGAAGGGTGGGGATTTTCAGTGGTTGACTTAGAGTTCAGTGCAAAACAAACCAAGTGACTACTCCAAATACTGAAACCAGTACATCTCAGACTGGAGTAGGAGTGTGTCAGAACCATGTATGTGGGCTTGCAAAGGACAAAAGGTGGATTCTTCAGGAAGAGGAATATGCCCAGCTGTGGGAACCACTGGTGCTAGATTAGAGTCAGAGTCCCTTTCCACTGAGCTCCTGCAACACAGCTCTACAAGTAGAGGGAGAGCCCTAGTTTCTGAGGGAGAACTGTAGCTGAGTGGCAGTGAATCTATCTTGAAGATATATGAGAATGTTATGTGTGAGCCAGCCTTGACTTTATACCCTAGACTCAGATGCAGTGATGGGGACTGTTGACAAGGAGACTCACTATTCTGTCCAGTTTAGACACCCTGAATAAAGACTTACTTTCCTTGGGGGCACTCAGGACTTCACAGTGGGGTAAACTTCAGTTAGGGCCATACAGGGTAGAATGGTACTTCGCCATTAAAAGTCAAGTTCTCAAGTTTGAGGAGATGGACAGTACTTGGAATTGTGTTGGAGTGGTGGCAGTAACAGACAGGTACCAATTTTGGGATCTGAAGCCTTGGGTTACCCAGGGTCAGCCCTCTTCCAAGACCAGCCTGAATGTGGGTCTTTCCAACTTCCTTCAAAATCTGAAGAAAGCCAGGCATGGTGGCGCATGCCTGTAATCCCAGCACTCAGGAGGCTGAGGCAGGAGGATTGTTGTGAGTTCGAGACCAGCCTGAGCTACAAAGTGAGCTTAAGGCCAGCCTGAACTGCATAGTGAGACCCTGTCTCAAAAAGACAAAAAAAAAAAAAAAATCTGAAGAAAAGTCACAAACATACATAGGTGTAATTATAAGAGAAAAATAAACTAATAAACTAAAATACTGTTACTCGGTTAACAAAAAAGAAAATCCTTTTATAGGTTTTGGATGTATTTTCTAAATCATGCAGTGTTCATATTCCTTTTATAATTTCTTAGACATGGATTTTATTTTTTTGTTGTTTGGGTGAGTAGTTAGCTGGTGTAAGTTGGATAGGTGGATGGGTGAGGGATTTCTCACTATGTAGATCAGTTTGGTCTTGAACTCACTATGGAATCTAGGCTGGCCTCAGACTCACAGTGATACTTATTCCTCAACTTCTTGATGGTTGGGATTACACCACCATGCCTGGCTGACTTCTTTTTTTGGAACAGGTTTAGGGCTTACAGAAAAGTTGGCCTGGGGCCAGTGAGATAGCTCAGGGCTCTAAAGTGCCTGCTTAGGCAGGCTTAGGCAAGTGCACAGAGACTGAAGTTCAGTCCCCAGCACCACAGGCCACACCTGCCCACCCCCAGATTGGACTGAGCTGGCCACAAAGAAGGAAAAAAAAAAACTGTTGGCTAAAGTTCCAGTACCAAATTTTATTGAGTCCACATTTTGTTCAGATTTCCTCAATTTTTCCTTAATTCCTCTTTGTGTTCCAGGGTCCAATCTAGGACCCCACTTAACTTTTTATCACATCTGCTCAATTCCTCTTGGTACGAATAGTTTCTCTGGCCACTTGTGGAGAGCAAGTTGATCTTCCCAAAGATGGCTGTTCCATCCCTGCTCTCAGCAGCTTTCTTTCTCTCTGATTAAAATGAAGTTCTCAGGGCAGTCGAGATAGGCCAGCAGTCTAAGGCGCAAGCTTAGGCAAGTTTAGGCAGGCTCAGGGGACTGTGGTTCAATCTCCAGCACCACATGCCCCACTAGCACCCTTAGGGCAGGCTGAGCTGGCAAAAATAAAAAATAAGATGAAGCTCTTTCTGGGCATTGTGGTATGCATCCATAATCCTAGCACTCAGGAGACAGAGGCAGGAGGATTGGTGTGAGCTCAAGGCCACCCTGAACTGCATAGCAAGACCCTGTTTCAAAAAGTTCTTGGGCTGTGGATATAACTCAGTAGTAAAGCACTTGTCTAGATTGTGTGAGTTACTAGGTTTCATTCACAGTCATGAAAACAAAATAATAGTTGTAACAATAATGCTAGGCATGGCAATGCATACTGTAGCAGCACTGGAAGGCTGAGACACTAGAATCCCTATTTGAAGGTCAGCTGGGGCTGTATATCCCATTTTTGGTTTTTTTGGTGTTTTTTTTTTGTACAGGGTCTCACTATGCGGCCCACATTCATAGTGATCCTCCTACTTTCTGCCTCCCTAGTACTAGGATTACAGGCGTGTATCACCACACCTGGTCTTGTATTTGTTTGTTTGTTTATTTGTTTTTTTTAAGTTCTTTTGGCCAGATCTGGGTAGCTGTTCCACATTGAATTGTAAATGAATAATCATGCATCATTTTCAGAGTAGGATCATTTTAACTAAACAGTGAGATAGACTTAAGCCTAAAAATTCAGTTGCTAACAGTGGGCTGTAGACTTGGTAGGAGGCAGCAGGATTAGGGAGGCCCACTTAGAAGTTTCTGCTTCTACCAAGGTGACTTCTTTCTCTCACCTCTATTTTTTTGTCTCCTCTCTTTGAAAACTTGCAATACTGTATGTATTTGGAGCATTTCTCAAAGTACAAGCTATGGAGAAAGCAAGAGGAGATGTGTTTCTAGTGCCTAGTGGAACAGTGGGGACCAATGGAAAATTTTTGGTCTGTCCAATTCTGAACTAGCATCCACTTTCTTTTGAGAGGACAAATGACCGAGCCTGGCCAAGTACATACCCTCCTGCCATCTTACTGCCTTGCTTTAGGCTGGGCTTCCTGGAACCCTGTAGCATGAGAGCTGGGTGTCAGTGCCAGGCCTGGGAGATGAACCTGGCCTATCTGACTGTTTCATGTGTGGTTGCAGGGCAGTCAAGGTGACAGCAAGAATGCCAAGAAAAAGAACAACAAGAAGACCAACAAGAATAAAAGCAGCATTAGTCGCGCCAACAAGAAGAAGCCCAGCATGCCCAATGTATCCAATGACCTGTCCCAGAAGCTCTATGCCACCATGGAGAAACACAAGGAGGTAGTGGCATGGGCCAGATGGGAGGTACTGTTAGGGCCCAAGGCAGTGGCTCTATCTCTGGCCAAAAGAAGGGTGAATGCTCAGGTCCAGCTGTCCTAGGATTTCTTATATAGGTCTTTAGTGAAAGGAGGGTCCCCTCCAGCTGGGAAAGCTAGCTGGTTTGATAATACAGTGATACTTGTCAACAGTTCCATTCCATCCCTAGTACTGAGGTCTTTAAGCTACTATTAGGTTCAACTGTCCTCCTGCACCTTTCTATGGGACTAATACAGATCCTCTCTACAGGTCTTTTTTGTGATTCACCTGCATGCTGGGCCTGTCATCAACACACTGCCCCCAATTGTGGACCCTGACCCACTTTTGAGCTGTGACCTCATGGATGGGCGTGATGCTTTCCTCACCCTGGCCAGAGACAAGCACTGGGAGTTTTCTTCCTTGCGCCGCTCCAAGTGGTCCACACTGTGCATGTTGGTGGAGCTGCACACCCAGGGACAGGATCGCTTTGTCTACACCTGTAATGAATGCAAACACCATGTGGAGACGCGCTGGCACTGCACTGTGTGTGAGGTAGGTCTTGGCACTAGGATTCTGACCAAACATCCTCACAGTGCCAGAGTTCTGTGCACAACAGTATTTGTGCTGACCTTCCCAGGATTAGGAGCTGGTTGTGTGGCAAAAGCCTTCACTGTTTTGTTCCCTATGTTTTGTGAATTCCAACTTGGCAACTAGCATGGCTGTAGGTTTCTCAAGTGCTGGGCCAGCCTGACCTACAGGGTGCCAGAGTAGTAGTCTCCAGAGCAGCCTATGGTTTTGGTCAACCAGGTATGTAGAGGCAGTGGGGGGACACTTGGTGGGAATTCGGACCTGTTTACCCTCTGCTTGTGATCCCAATTCTTTGTCTTCCTAAGGGATTAGGGATGATGTCCTCTGTCCTTTGATCAGTGTGTCAGGCTCTTCCTTGGTAGCTCTGCCTTAGAGAGATTTGGGCCCAGTATTAAATGACTGTGACTGCCCCTCACAAGGTTGTGTGAGCCTTCTGGCTCTGTTTCTGTAGACATTGTCACTTAGTCCACACTTCCCACTTGTCATCTCCTTCCTCCCAGGATATTTACAGTCACTGCCTCATAGGTAGCTTGCCTTGATGGGTGTTATCTGGCAGGCCCTAGGCAAGATGAAGGATGCTTTTGTGCCTGCCTGGCTCTTCCTTGTCTTTTTTAGTTTTTGTTTTTTTATGTTTTGCCACATAAATCGAACTTAGTGATAATCCTGTTTTCAGCCTCCCAAGCACTGGGATTACAGGCACAGGCCACCATGCCCAGTCTCAGTCATTGCCCCAGCACACCCCAGCAGTAGGGCCAGCCAGGTGCCAGCCCTCTTTGTCTTTAAATGCCTCCTTTCCTTTTTTCCAACCATGTGCAGCTTCCTCTGTCTTTCCTAATACTGAGATTTTCATGTCCTTTTTCTGAGAATTTATGAAACTTGGCCCTAGGCCTCTATTCTTCAGATATATATAGTACTTTGTTTTCTGTTGTAATTTTCAGCACTTAGGCTTTTGTGATGAGGAAGGACCATTTGACACTCTGACTAGCCTGTCTTTTTTTTTAAATGCAGAACCAGGGAATGAACTCAGGCCCTTGCTCTTGCCAGAGAATTGCTTATTATATTGAGCCATCTCCCCAGCCCTTGCTTGTCCCTTCCTGGGAAGATTTTCCATGACCTTAGGTTGCACTTCAGAAAATGGCCACAACATCCCAAGAGGATAACTCTTGGGCTTAATAGTGTAGATATGGAATCAAAGGGATGTAGCAGGGATTGATTAATGCTTTTCGACAGTGGAGGAATAAAGAAAGGGGACCAATGTCTACTGCTGAGGAGCCTTAGGCAAACACTGTATCCTGTGTGTAACCAGGAAAAAGATAAGGCCCAAACAGCTAGGCATGGTGGTACACTCCTGTAATCCTAACATTTGAGGCAGGAGGAGTGTTGTGAGTTCAAGGGAAGCCTAAACTGCATAGTGAAACCTTGTCTCAGAAAGGCAAAAAAAAGTGTGTGTGGGGGGGGGGGGGTTAGACATAAGCTAAGAGGCAGTGATGAGGAGGGCTGACCAGTATGTCTGGTCTTGCTTGGCCCTATGCTTATATTGTCTTGTCTGTTTTCCTTTGCTATAGGACTACGACCTTTGCATCAACTGCTATAACACAAAGAGCCACACCCATAAGATGGTGAAATGGGGTCTGGGCCTGGATGATGAGGGCAGTAGCCAGGGTGAGCCACAGTCCAAGAGCCCCCAGGAGTCCCGGCGTCTGAGCATCCAGCGCTGCATCCAGTCCCTTGTTCATGCCTGCCAGTGCCGCAATGCCAATTGCTCACTGCCATCCTGCCAGAAGATGAAGCGGGTTGTGCAGCACACCAAGGGTTGCAAACGCAAGACCAATGGAGGCTGCCCAGTGTGCAAGCAGCTTATTGCTCTTTGCTGCTACCATGCCAAACACTGCCAAGAAAACAAATGCCCTGTGCCCTTCTGCCTCAACATCAAACACAAGCTCCGCCAGCAGCAGATCCAACACCGCCTGCAGCAGGCCCAGCTCATGCGCCGACGGATGGCCACCATGAACACCCGCAACGTGCCTCAGCAGAGTTTGCCTTCTCCTACCTCAGCACCACCTGGGACCCCCACACAACAGCCCAGCACACCCCAAACACCACAGCCCCCTTCCCAGCCCCAGCCCTCGCCCGTGAATATGTCACCAGCTGGTTTCCCCAGTGTGACCCGGACTCAGCCCCCCATGACAGTGTCTGCTGGAAAGCCTACCAACCAGGTGCAGGCCCCCCCACCCCCTGCACAGCCCCCACCAGCGGCAGTGGAAGCAGCCCGGCAGATTGAGCGTGAGGCCCAGCAACAGCAGCACCTGTATCGAGTAAATATTAACAATGGCATGCCCCCTGGGCGCACAAGCATGGGAACTCCGGGAAGTCAGATGGCCCCTGTGGGCCTAAATGTGCCCCGACCTAGCCAGGTCAGTGGGCCTGTCATGCCCAGCATGCAGCCTGGACAGTGGCAGCAGGCACCCATTCCCCAGCAACAGACAATGGCAGGTATGCCCAGGCCTGTGATGTCCATGCAGGCACAAGCTGCAGTAGCCGGGCCACGGATGCCCAATGTGCAGCCTCCCAGGAGCATCTCACCCAGTGCCCTGCAGGACCTGCTACGGACCCTGAAGTCACCCAGTTCCCCTCAGCAACAGCAGCAGGTGCTGAATATCCTCAAGTCAAACCCACAGCTAATGGCAGCTTTCATCAAACAGCGCACAGCCAAGTATGTGGCCAACCAGCCTGGCATGCAGCCTCAGCCTGGCATGCAGTCACAGCCTGGCATGCAGTCACAGCCCAGCATGCACCAGCAGCCTGGCCTGCAGAATCTCAATGCGATGCAGGCTGGTGTGCCCAGGCCCAGTGTTCCTCCACAGCAGCAGGCAATGGGAGGCTTAAACCCCCAGGGCCAGGCTCTAAACATCATGAACCCAGGACACAACCCCAACATGGCAAGTATGAATCCGCAGTACCGAGAGATGCTAAGAAGACAGTTGCTCCAGCAGCAGCAGCAGCAACAGCAGCAGCAGCAGCAGCAGCAGCAGCAGCAAGGTGGTGCCAGCATGGCTGGGGGCATGGCTGGGCACAACCAGTTCCAACAGCCACAAGGACCTGGGGGCTATGCCCCAGCCATGCAGCAACAGCGCATGCAGCAGCATCTTCCCATCCAGGGTAGTTCCATGGGCCAGATGGCTGCTCAAATAGGACAGCTTGGCCAAATGGGGCAGCCTGGGCTGGGGGCAGACAGTACCCCCAATATCCAGCAGGCCCTGCAGCAGCGGATTCTGCAGCAACAACAGATGAAGCAGCAAATTGGTTCCCCAGGCCAACCAAACCCCATGAGCCCCCAGCAACACATGCTCTCAGGACAGCCTCAGGCCTCGCATCTCCCTGGCCAGCAGATCACCACATCCCTCAGTAACCAGGTGCGGTCTCCAGCCCCTGTCCAGTCTCCACGGCCCCAGTCCCAACCTCCACATTCCAGCCCATCACCACGGATACAGCCCCAGCCTTCACCACACCATGTCTCGCCCCAGACTGGTTCCCCCCATCCCGGACTTGCAGTTACCATGGCCAGCTCCATGGATCAGGGACACCTGGGAAACCCCGAACAGAGTGCAATGCTCCCCCAGCTGAATACCCCCAACAGGAGCGCACTGTCCAGCGAACTGTCCCTGGTTGGTGACACCACGGGAGACACACTAGAAAAGTTTGTGGAGGGTTTGTAGCATTATGAGAGCATCAGTTTTTTTGTTTTGTTTTGTTTTGTTTTGTTTTGTTTTCCATGTTCTTGGACCTTTTGTACTGAAAATCCAGGCATCTAGGCTCTTTTTATTCCTAGATGGAACTGACTTCCAAGCCATGGAAAGGTGGATTAATGTTTAAAGAAACAATACAAAGAATATATTTTTTTGTTAAAAGCCAGTTGATTTAAATATCTGGTCTTTTTTTCTCTTTTTTTGTTTTGGGTTTTTTGTTTTGTTTTTCCTTTTTGTTTGGGGGGAGGGGGGCTTGTTTGGATTCTTTTTGTGTCATTGCTGGTGACTCATGCCTTTTTTTAACGGGAAAAACAAGTTCATTATATTCATATTTTTTATTTGTATTTTCAAGACTTTAAACACTTACGTTTAAAAGTGAGAAGAAAAATAATATTCAGAAACTGGTTCCTGAAATAATGCATCTTATAATGTATCCCGATAACTCTGACGTTGCGGGAAGATTTTTTTTCTATAGTGAACTCTGTGGGCGTCTCCAAGTATTACCCCTGGACGATAGGAATTGACTCCGGCGTGCACACACGTACACACCCACACACATCTATCTATACATGCTGGCTTAAGCCAAACTCTTGTCTTGCAGATGTAGAAATTGTTGCTTTGTTTCTCCGATAAAACTGGTTTTAGACAAAAATAGGGATGATCACTCTCTTAGACCATGCTAATGTTAATAGAGAAGAAGCATTCTTTTCTTTCTTCTATGTGAAACTTGAAATGAGGAAAAGCAATTCTAGTGTAAATCATGCAAGTGCTATAATTACTATAAATAAGAAAATTCAAGAAGATTCAATCACTGTATAGAATGGTAAAGTACCAACTCATTTCTTATATCATATTGTTAAATAAACTGTGTGCAACAGACAAAAAGGGTGGTCCTTGAATTCATGTACATGGTATTAACACTTAGTGTTCGGGGGCTTTTTTGTTATGAAAATGCTGTTTTCAACATTGTATTTGGACTATGCATGTGTTTTTTTCCCCATTGTATATAAAGTATCGCTTAAAATTGATATAAATTACTGAAATTTTTAACATGTATTCTGTTCTTTAAGATCTCTGTAAGAATGTTTAAGGTTTTTATTTATTTATATATATTTTTGGAGTCTGTTCTTTGTAAGACATGATTCTGATTGTTCACTTGGAGTGGAGAGGCTGGGGCTGCGGTCCAGTGGCAATGGGAATAACAGCTGGGAAACAGGCCAGCGGCCACCTTCCTTCCCAGAGACCGAGGCAGCCACTCAGTGTCAGCCTTGTGGTGTTGATGCTCACGGGAATTTCACCCATACTGCAAGGGACACCAGTGGGTATGAAACAGCACTGTGCTTCCAGCCCATTTCTGTGTTATTGTCTCCTGTTATACAGCCAACCCTGGAGGGAAGGCTTCTACCCTTTAGGCAGGATGCCCCACCCCACCCTTTAAACAAGTGTCAGAATTGATACAGAGGGTGCTCTAGTACCCTCTGACTGCCCAGCTGTCTCCCCCCTCCCCCAGGATACCAGTTATCCTTCATTCAGTAGAAAGGATGCCTCTGTCCGTCATCCCTCATGGCCTTATTAGCAGGGGAGCTCAGGAACACCCTGGGGGCCACCAAGAGGTAGATTCCACTCTCTGGTAGGGTCCAATTGATGGTGCCCTTACTAAGCAGGTGACACAAGCTTGAGAGTAAATGTGTCTGAGAAGGACCATCAATAGGGGAACTGAAGGTCATCCTCTATAGTCTAGTGCCCCTCCCCCTTTTATTTTTTGTCTTCCAACCAAAAGGAGGGCTAGATAGGGTAAAGGTGTTGTGATGTTAAATTCAGAAATCATGGCACACATAGCTTCTCTTTGGTTCTCATGTTCATAGAGTTTTTAAAATACATTCATTTGAAAATCTAAATTTGAAGAAGCTTTGAAAAGGAAATTGGCAGGTGCAATGTTATTTTAAATAGATTTGAATCTTGAGTTGAAATGTGGATTATTAAGTCAGGTGATTTTAAGACCACAATCTTAACACTCTCAGCCAATCTCCTTCTGTACCCTATCCCCAAACTGAAGAGCATGGCCATGCCTTTCAGTGGAGATGTGTCCTAGCTGGGTCCTTGCACATTAACCACCCTTTTGAGAATCTCCTTTTCTGCCTTCAAGAAAGTACTGAGCCATATGTTCCAACATGAAGCAGGTCCCAAGTCCTTGCTCAGAAGGCTGTGATCTTCAATGTATACCCTTTTACTGAGAGCATTGGGGGCATCTTTTTCAGATCATCCTGGAATTCAAAAATCTGCCCTCGTCCTCTTTGAAGTCTGCATCCTATGCAACCATTTTGAGCAATCCAGATGTCAGGATGTGATGAAGGGTGTGGCCTGTGGATACTAACTCTTAAGCTTGTCCTAAGGAAATTTCTGTAAGCCGGAGAGCCCAGATGCTGTGTCTCATGCTGTATACTTAAGAGAAGAAAAAAGTCCTATATTTGTGATTAAAAAGAGGGAACTTGAAATGTGCTGGTGTTTATAATAAAAGCTGATAAAACTGCTTGGATTCAAAGATGGTTCCAATTGGCTAATGGTCAGCATTAGCGTAGCAGCTATTAACAGTGAAGATGCTTGGTTGAGTTTGTCTCAACTGAGCATGCATTTGACACTGTCTTTGGATTTCTAGATTAAAATAAAATGAGAGAGCTGGGGATGTAGCTCAGTGGCACAGTGCCTCCCTGGCAACCACAATGTTCTGAGTTCAGTTCTAAGTGGATAATATGCCTTCTGATTCTTTAAGCTCTAAGGGTAGAGATAATGTAACTTTGTTTTAATTGCTATAAAATGAAGCCAAAGATTTCATTTGAACAAAAATGTGGTTTTAACATTCTGTGGCAAAATTGTAAAGTAGTTATGGCAGGTGGATAGCCATTGTGCTGCCAGAAATTTCAATATGAAAGGTGTGTTGGGAGCTACAACCATAGTACTGTAGCAGGTATGGGGGAGCCTATAGGAATAACAGCCCATCTGGGACCATAAGATACATGGCAGTCTCATAGGAATGTTATATGTTAATTTCATATTCACAAATTATATAATTTTTATCGTACATAATGATGGGGAAGCAGTTTAGTTTCATTAAAATTAGAGGGAGTGGGGTCATTGTGCTCCAAATTTTTGGGCTAATGAATTAGAAATCCGAAATCCATAGCTGGCCAGATAGCTCAGCAGACTAAAGTGCCTGCTTAGGCAGAGTGCAGCAGCCAGGGCTTGATCCCCATCGTGTTGTGCTGTACTGGCCCCACCCCCAGGGTGCACTGAGGCAGGGATTGAGACTGGGCTTGGTGGCATGCACCTATTATCCCAGCACTTTGTAGGCTGAAAACAGAATCACTACAAGTCCAATCTACATAGTGAAACCCTGTAGACCCTGTACTAATTTTTTTTAAAAATTGGAAGTCCAGCTCATTATAGTAGTAGCTCATGCCAGTAATTCCAAAACTTGGGAGGCTGAGACTGAAGGATTGCCCTAAATTCAAGACCAGCCTGGGCTCTGTACAGAGCTTACTACATGGACCCTGTCTTAGAAAAACAAATCTTCCTGCCTCAGACTCCTCGGTTACACCATTGTGTCTAGGTCAGACTTTTTTTTTCTTTTATAAGTACTGATGATTGAACCCAGGGCCTAACATACTAGTCAAGCACTACACTCGGCTATATGTGCCTTTTTAATTTAATTTTATTTATTTTTGCAGAACTGGGGATTGAACTCAGACACTTGCGCTTGCCAGAGAAGTGCTTGTTCTACTGAGCCATCTCCCTGGCCCCATCTGCCTTTCTCTAAATTTTTGGTTTCTTTTCAGAAATGGATATTGAGGCCAGGGCCTTCATAGTGAGTTGTAGTTTCAGGCCTTTTAGAAATTTTTAAGACAAGATCTCACTAACTTGCCCAGTTAGGTTCAAGCTTTCAGTCCTGCATCAGTCTACCAGACTGCTAGGATTACAAAATTTTTTTTTTTTTTTGTCTTTTTGAGACAGGGTCTCATTATGCAGTTCAGGCTGACCTTAAGCTCACTTTGTAACTCAGGCTGGTCTCAAACTCACAACAATCCTCCTGCCTCAGCCTCCCGAGTGCTGGGATTACAGGCCTGCGCCACCACGCCCGGCTAAACTTTCCTTCTATACTTTTTTTTTTTCAGAACCAGGGATTGAACTCAGGCCCTCACACTTGCCAGGCAAGCACTTATTCCACTGAGCCATCTCCCTAGCCCTACAAAATATTTTAAATGTTAAGGTGGAATCTAAATTTTCTTCAGTTGACCTGAAACTTGCAACTCTTCTCTAACCTCACGAATAGCTGAGATTACAGATGGCATCAGCTATCTTTCTACAGAGGATTTACTAGGACTCTTAGCTATGTCACTATTCACTAAATTTCAAAGGGAAGTGATAGTTGTGAAATACCTGAAGTGTTGTAGGAAGATGGCTTCTAATTCAGCGGCTTGCAAAGCTTGCACAAAGCCTTGCGGGTATTTATCAAGGAACTGGGAAAAGACCTGAGAGTTTAGATTATAGAAAATGTGGGCCTGAGGCCTCTGTGAGGTTAAAGAGATGGAAACAATTCCCTGACAGCATTACCTCAGCAAGAAGCCCTATGGTCTTAACCTTAGGTGAACTCCCCAAGTTCTGCTTTCTTTATATGGGTAATGAAGTGAAAAGAGATGGGGTAAGTGTTATAATAGGTAACAAATGCTACTTAAGTGGGTTTCAGTCATTTGCCCTATGAATGAGGGAAGCAGGTAAGTGATTTGGTGGAGTTCACAGAGCAAGTAAAGCTCAGCAGGGTGCCTGGTTTGATCCTTACCCTTGCTCTGGGCTCAAGAAAGAGCCCTTTGGGCTGGGTGTAATGGGCACACTTGTAATCCCAGCACTCGAAGCTGAGGCAGGGGGGTCATTGTGAGTTCAAGACCAGCCTGGGTTACAAAATGAGCTCAGTACCAGCCTGGGTTACAAAATGAGCTCAGTGCCAGCCTGAGCGGCATAGTGAGACCCTGTCTCAAAAAGACAAAACATTTCAACTTTTAGAACCCCTTTAGCCCCACTTCCCATCCTTATCCCACAGGTTCACTTGGAGCCTGTACTGGGAGACCTGGGGACAGAATTACCATGCATGAAAATCACTCTGGCACTAGCTATATACTGGTACTAAAATCTTTATAAAGGCTTATCGAGAAAAAAATTGAAAGGCTTATGGGATCAGCATGCATCTTTGATCCACTGTTGATTAACCCATTGGAGAATAAAGAATGTTAGTCTACTGTTTGTCAACTTGGTATCCAGAGCATCAAGCCTCTAGTGTAGTGGCCCAAGTCCTTCCTCTGCCCCATGTCTGCAAGAAGGTTGAAATTGCTATGGGTGCTGAAAGTTTGATCTTGCATCCCATGACCCTGAGCACACAACAAAGAAACCTCTTGCAAATTAGTTTTTAAAATGTGTATGGTGGGGGCCAGGGAGATGGTATAGTGGAGTAAGCACTTCCCTGGCAAGAGCAAGAGCCTGAGTTCAATCCCTGGTTCTGCCAAAAAAATAAAATGTGTATGGTGGCTGGGTGTGGTAGCACACACCTATAATACCAGCATTTGGGAGACTGAGGCAGGAAGATCACTGAGAATTTGAGGCTGGCTTGGGCTACATAGAGTTGAAATCCAGCCTTGGTGAGATAGTGAGACCCTGCCTCACTGCATCTCTAGCCCTTTTTTAAAATTTTGAGACAATCTTCCATAAATTACCCAGACTGGGCTTAAACTTGGAATCCTCCTGCCTCAGGCACAGATTACAGGCATCACCTGCCTGGCTGGTGCCAGGCTAGACCAGGAGGAACAACCAAGACCACCAGGACAGGCATGATGATGCAAACAGCAATATCTTTATTTCAGCAATATATTTATGTGCAACCTGATCATAGGCAAGGTCTTTGATTATGAACAAAGGAAGAGAGCCAGCTTTATATCCTAAGTATTGGAGGAGGCATTTCATTGAGGAAGATGTAAAATCTTAAGTTTCTCAGGGGTCATGGGTAGGTCTAGCACCTGTTTGATGCAAGGGAAATACAGGATGACAGTGGTATTCTGCTAATTTACGGTGTGTCCTTCTATAGATTTACAGGGTTTCCTTAATCTGAGAACCAGCCCTGGGAGCCATACTGCTAAAAGTCTTTATTTTTGTTCCTCAGGTTGAGTGAGGGGGGCTTTCCTGTTTGAACACACTGGTCTGTGGAAGTTTTTTCTTTTCAGGCTGGGGGAGGGGCTACTTGTGAGAACCTAAAAGCTGTGGATATGTAGGACATATTCCAAGCTAGAGTAAGCATCTATGTCCATAGACCTTTAAGAGCCTTTGCGGAGTCTGGGAAGGTACTGAGAGATGTGTTCCTACATTACTGCTGTGGATCCTTGCCCTATTCTTCCCACCAGCCAGGCTTCCTGCTGCCAGGTTTCCTCCATCGTCACATCCAACCTGCCCAGCACTCCTTTGGCCTTGGCACAGGTGTGGATTGCTGAGAAGAGAAAGATTATTGTGCTCCCTTCTTGAATGGGAATGAGAGAGCAAAGAATAAACTGAGGCTTGGTACTAGACAGTAATATTATTGTTCCCATGCTCTAAAAGCTTGGAGCTAGAGCAAAGGAAGGGTCATAGGTCCAGCAAGAGGCATTTGTCAGATTTTAGGCATCCAGCATTAGTGTCATCAGGAAGGACAAGCACAGGGACTAGATTGCAGCTGGCCTTCATATTTCTGGAAAGCATTTATCACTGTCCCTGACCCTCAAGAGATGGTTGAATTACAAATTTTTGGATTCTTGAGCAAAAAAAAAAGACTATAGGAGAGCCCAGGTTAGTAAGAAACCTGAGAAGTTTGTCCTTCATAGAGCCTGCTTTCTCACCTTCATTCTTTGTCTTTCTTTTTTTTTAATTTTGTGATCAAGCTATGCTTATTTACTTTTGGTCTTTTTTTTTTTTTTTTTTTTTTTTTTTTTTTTTTTTTTTTTTTTTTTTTTTTTTTTTTTTTTTTTTTTTTTTTTTTTTTTTTTTTTTTTTTTTTTTTTTTTTTTTTTTTTTTTTTTTTTTTTTTTTGGATACAGGGTTTCACTACACAGTTCATGCTGGCCTTGAACTAGCTTTGTAGGCCAGGCTGTCCTCCTGCCTCAAACTCCCAAAAGCTAGGATTATACTTGTGATCTACCACACCCAGCCCTCATCTTTAATAGAAGCACAGACTTTTCTTTTTCTGAATATCACGTCCTTTCTGAAGTCTCTACAAGCCAGACATAGTGCCCCAGCACTAAAAGATGATTTCCTGAGTGAATGAAATGAAAGATGGTGGACACCTTTCAATTCCTTTGAGAAATGGCTGTGGGACAACCTGGTAGGGACCCAGGTCCAATGGTACTGTGGGGCCTGTGGGCTTGAGACACTACTTTGGAATTGATTGTAAGAGTTCAGGGGATACCTCTGAGGAATGCTGAGTGAGGAAGGTAATGAGTTCTGGCTGTGTTGGATAGGGTGGTGACCACAATAGAAGCTGGGACCAAACAGGAGCCTGCCACAGTCACCCAAAGGAGAAGACTACTCTTCCATCCAAATCTGCATACTCCTCTACATTTCTCCTTTGTTAATTTAAGAACTCAAGGGTCACCCTTGTCTCCTATAAACTGCAAGCATTCCTGGACCACCCTCTTCCAACAATCAACTCTGTCCAGGTCCCTGGGAGGCACTATCTTGGGTCTTTCCTTGCAGAATCACTTTACAATCTCAAGTAAATTGGTTTGTTTTGTGATGTATTGAACACCAGGGCTTTGCAGCATGCTAGGCTAGTCCTCTACTGCTAAGCTCCACCATTAGCCCTCAAGGAACTGTGCTTTTGTAGAACTATTTAAGATGATCATAGCCACAAATCTTTACTGTGGCTCAGAATCATCTGAGAACTTGTCTAAATAGAGCCGCCTGGGTCCCACTCTGTTTTGAGGCCATGCAGTTAAGATGTGACTGCAGGGTTAGGACCAACTGTTAAGACCCAGGATTTATGGCCTGGAACTCCAACCAGATAACTTACTTTCAAAATTGAGAGGCTTCTAATAATGCACAAAGCCCAGTTCTGCTGATGATGTTGGTTACTGAATTCACAGTTTGGTATAGACAGGTCAAGCGTGGAATCTCTTTTCGTCATTCATTCGCCTTAGCTTTTGGTTCCCTAGATTTAGATGTTTACCAGCAGTCTAGGCACCTTTTCTGGAACACAGGGCAACTACCTCTTCGCATCCACACTCTATGCATGTAACAACAGGGCCCTATTTCCAAAGACGCACATGCCCAGGTGTAGTTAGCTGCGCTGGTTTGAGATTGTCAGGCTCTGAGTAAAAGAGCATCGCACTTTACAATCCGACCCAAGGTCACCGAGGTCCCATTCCCAGCCCCGTTGGCTGCGGAGCCAACCGCGCCCAAACAGGCAGCGCCCCGGGCAGCCCGGCGCACTAGTGACGTAACGTTTCTGCGCCGCGCCCGAGAAGGGTCCACCCCAGCTCTAGCCAGCCAACAGTGCGCATGGGCTCTGGGGACAAGAGACATGGCTCGCGAGCTTCGGGCGCTGCTGCTGTGGGGCCGCAGTCTTCGGCCTCCACTGCGACCTCCGTTTCTGGTGGCCGCCTCGGGAGGTGAGGGCGGCCGGCGTCCTTCTGAGCCTCCGAGCTCTTTAGACTGGGGCAAGGTAGCGGCACGTGTCACATGGGCATTGGGTCCCGCGCGGAGCTGGGCGGGCGCTGCGTTGCAGCATCCTCGTCCCAGATACCTTCTACTTACTAGTTTCTGTCGTCGCCGGACATGGGTGGGTCGCGAGAGCCGGTCAGACCAGGATAAACAGGTGTAGTCCTCCGCTTGGAAGAATGGAGCCGGGAGGTCTCGGGTATGCGGGGCATCTCCGCGTCGGGGCCTCAGATTGGTGTTGGTGTTCATCTAAGTAATTATGGGCAGTTGGCTCCTTGGTTTCCTTGTTCGTTGGACTCATCTGCCTGCCTGTTTAGTGCCGTTTGAACTCAGACAGACTGTTTACTCTCAATTGTGGACTCTATTTTCAGAGCCTGAAATTGGTAATCGCAGCGATGAATAGAGAGAAAATGACATTAATCTTTGCTGCCCCACTGACCACTCGAAAAATAACCATGAAGTAAAGGTTGATGAACTTTCAGGGCGCAGGACACTCAATTCCATAAACTTACGCACAAAAAGGCCTAAGTCAACTATGCATGTGCTGTCGAGTATTTTTTAGCACTATAAGCATTCTTTTGACATCTACACTTGCGTCCCGCGGCTTTCCATAGACAACACACAACTCTGTATTATGAATGGATTTTATTTGTTTGCTTTGTTTTTGAGACTGGGTTTTGCTATGTGGTTCAGGGTGGCCTTGAACTCATTCTGTAGCCCAAGGTGTTCTCAAATTCCAAGTGATCCTCTTGACTCAAGTCTCCCAAGTGCTGGGATTACAGGAGTGTGCCGTTAGACCCAGCTGAGTATGTTGTCTTTTGCTTAACTTCCAAAATAGAGATTATTATTTCAGGTAATTTTATTATAGTGTTGTGTACAATGAGTACTTACAACTTTTTTTTTTAATTGTTACAGGGTCTCATTAGTCAGCTCATGGGCCACCATGCCAGGACTCTTGAGTACATAAGTCTTTATGAACACGTGTGAGTTTTTTTAGAAGTGATGTTTTGGAGCCTATGCATTTTTGAAATATTAACTGATGATTGCCAAATTGTGGCCCAAATGTCTTATCTTTTTTTTTTTTTTTTTGAACCAGGGATTGAACTCAGGCCCTTGCCCTTGCCAGGGAAGCACTTATTCCACTGAACCATCTCCCCAGCCTTTTCTTATCAATTTATAGATTCCCCCACCAAAAAAAATATAGACCCACTATTGGGTAGTCAAACTCCCTATTCTTTAGTATCTTCCAACACTGGATATTTTGTTGTTTTGCAGTACCAGGGATCGATCTCCGGACCCTGCACTTGCCAGGACTGAACTCTCTTCCTGGCTCTCAACGCTGGATATTTTCTCTTTTTAAAACTGGTCATCTAGGGAATTGTGGGTGTAGCCAGTGGTTGAACCTGAGTTTAAAGATTCCAAGTTCTGGGTGATATAGGTAGGCAGACTAAGTACTTACTTAGGTAAGTGCAGGGACCAGCTTTCAAACTGGCACAGCTTGCCGTGCTGGCCTCACCCCAGGCTTGCTGTGCGCAGCGATGAAGTTCGTTATGGTGGCGCATGCCTGTAATCCCAGCACTAGGGTTGCAGAAATCAAGAGGTTCACTAGGAGTCTGAGCTGCATAGTGAGACCCTGTGTGTGTGTGTGTGTGTGTGAGTAAGCCTTAAAGATACCAAGGCCTGGAGAAGTGCTAAAATACAAAGCAACAAAACCTACCCTGAATGAAAGAGATCCTGTTATGCATGGATACTAGCTATATAGTAAGACTTTATTTCATGGCCATTTCTTGAGTCTAAGATACAGAACCTGTTCTTGGTTGCAGACGCCCTTAACATTGCTGCCTATGTGGTAAGTATGACAATAAGTTGAGGGGGTTGAGTGATGAATAAATTTAGACAAGAAAATACATGATTTATATAATGAGAAAGAATGTGGTTATAGGAATCCAGCCACACAGGAAATCCAGAAATTTTAGCCACTTCCTCTTCATGGGGAAGGATTACTAGATTCTAGCAAGTGATTGGCTTCATGAGTAAGATATGTCTTGCTTCTCTGTGGAATCCTCCTGTGTGACTTGTGAACTCAGCACACTTACCCCTTCTGTTATCAGCCATTCAGGTTCATGTGCCCAAGTTCATTGGATAGCCACTGATCAAATCAAAGCACACCACTTATTTTAGTAAAAAGGAGAAAGAATTTAGTCAAGCATATCCCCAAGGAGATCAAATCACCATCTCCCTGTGCTACAGCATGGATAACCCTTACAAACATGTTAAGTGAAAGAAGTTAAATGCAAGCCCCGTGCATTCTGTTTCTGTATATAATCAATCAATCTATCTATCTATCTACAGAAACAAAAATAGATTAGTGGTTCCCAAGACCTGCAGGGAGGGGCAAAGGGAATGAGTGATAGTGGATATGGAACTTCTTTTTATTTGTTTGTTTATTTATTATCTTTTTGACACAGGGTCTTGCTATGCAATTCAGGCTGTCCTTGAGCTCACTTTGTAGTCCAGGCTGGTCTTGAACTCACAATCTCCCCCTCATAGCTTCCCAACTTCCCAAGTGCTGGGATTATACCTATGTACCACCATACCCAACTGGACCTTTTTAGAGAAAGTAAATGTGGAATTTGATTACAGTGACAGTTGATGAATTTATGCAAATACTGAGGATCACTGCATTGTATGTGTTAAATGGGTGAACTGTATATGAATTTTTTTTTTTTAATTTTAGGGTAGGGTCTACAGGGTGTTCAGGATTTCACTGCTAGATTGCACTCGTAGTGATCTGCCTGTTTACAGCCTCCCAAGAGTGTATATGAATTATATCTTGATAATTTTTTTTTTAATTTTGGGGTGTTTTTTTGTGGGGATGTTTTGTCCTTTTGAAACAGGGTCTCGCTATGCTGTTCTGGCTGGCCTTAAGCTCACTCTATAGCCCAGGCTGGAATTTCCAGTGACTCTCCTGGTCCTCCTGCCTCAGCCTCCTAAGTGCTGGGATTACAGGTGTGTGCCATCATGCCCATCCTTTTTTTTTTTTTTTTTGGCAGAACTAGGGATTGAACTGAGACCCTTTGCTTACCAAGGAAGCGCTTATTCCACTGAGCCATCTCCCTGGCCCCTGTTTTGTTTTATGAGGCAGGGTCTCACTGTGTTGTTCAGGCTGGCCTTGTAACCCAGGCTTTACTCAAACTCACAGAGATCCTCCTACTTCTGCCTCATGAGTTCTGGGATTATAGGTGTCTGCCACCACATGTAGTAGGAAGCCCATTATGTTTTATGGTATTGTTAGCTTTTGTTTATACTTTTAGGGTCATCTGGAATTGTTTTTCTTAAAGAAGTGTGGGGAGAAATTAATATTGTAGCTTTATCTCAGCATGCTTTATTGCTAGTTATACTTCCTCATTTTTCAAATTATGCTTGATTAGCCATGTACATTTATTTTTGCATATGAACTTGATTAATTTGGGTTAATTATTTTTATTTATTTATTCTGGGGAGGTTAATTATTTTTAAAAGTTCTTTGTAAATTTTCTTTAGGATCATATTTAAAATGTAGACCAAGCTGGGCATGGTGGTATATACCCATAATCCCAACACTCTGGGATGTAATTTAAGCCCAGTTTGGTCAATTTAGGGAGATCCTGTCTCAAAATAAAAAAGGAGTGGTGATGTAGCTCAGCGCAGAGCACCTGGGTTGAATCCCCAGTACAGGGTATGATGGAGGAGTGTGTACCGTGAACAATGAGTTTGGGTTAGGCATGTTCAACCCAGGCAGATCACATACTGAGCATCTACAAGGCCTTGGGTCCTATCCCCATGTTATGGTTTGTTCTAGTTGTCCCCACAAAGCTTCATGCAGTCATGGGTGGGGACTTGTAGAGTTTGAGATTAACTCATGATCCAGTGGGATTATGGGTCTGAGTACTGCTAGAATTATGGGTATGAGTACTACACCCAACCTGAGGCAGAAAATCTGGATGTAATATAAGAGAGACAGACTCTCTTCTGTTGCCCTTGTTGCTGCTGCTACTTCTCATGCTGTTGGCCACAACCACCATGGAAGGTTTTCCTCTGCCATGTGCTTGCTCTACCTGGGATCAGTTGAGTATGGACTGAAACCTCCAGTAACTGTGAGCTAAATAAACCTTTCCTTCCTTCATTTTGAGTGTCGGGTATTTGTCCTAGCAATGAGAGAAAAATAACTGAGACACCGGAACACTACTAAAAAAAAAAGGAGGAAAACATTTTTAAGCATTTACTCCTCCTATTCAGGGACATTTTTGAGGTTATAAACATGTTTTGTATCTCTGGCCAAAAAAAAAAAAGAAAAAGAAATTAAGTCAGGGTCTCACTGTGTAGTTCAAGCTGCTCCTGAAGTATTTAGCCCAGGCTTGGCATGACAATCCTCCTGCCTCAGCCTCTCAAGTGCTGGGATTATAGGTGTGTGTTACCTGCCTAGCTGCTGGCAATTTTTTTTTTTTCTTTTAGAAACAGTTCAGATTAACCTTGAGCTCACTTTATATCCCATGCTAGCTTTGACTTGCAGTGATCCTCCTGCCTCAGCCTCCCAAGTGCTGAGATTATAGGTCTGCACACTACCATGCCCAGCTCCTGCCAAAATGTTTAAGTGGTTGTTTTAAGTATTAACTTCTGTAGTTTTGTGAGTAAGTTATTTTGCAGGCAGGTTATTGATATGCATATTATAGAATTCAAGAAATAGACATGATGCAATGAAGTACTGATCTCACTGCTGACCCTAAGACACCAGCCCCTGCTGGTCTTTTTTTTTTTTTTTTTTTTGGCAGAACTGGGGATTGAACTCAGGCCCTTGTGCTTGCCAGAGAAGCATTTATTCCACTGAACATCTCTCCAGCCCCTCCTGCTGGTCTTTAATATCTTCCTGATTCATCTCCTCTTTTTACTCAGAGGTGACTGCAAGCCTCATTTTATATATATATATATATATATTGCTTTTCCTTGTGTTTCTGCATGTTTGTAATATACTTGTATATAAACAGTTTCTTGACAGTACTATGTGTATTCTTCTGTGATACCTTTTTTTTTTTGAGTTAAGTTCTCATTATGTGGTCCACAGTAGTCTTGAACTTGCTTATGTAGCCCAAGCTGGCCCTAGCTTATGATGACCCTCCTACCTGTGCCTCTGGGCTGCTGACATTATAGGCACACATCACCATGCCTGGCATGTGACTTGCCTTTAATCAAATTGTTTTTTAATTTATCTCTGATATTCATTAGTTTTCACTGCTTTACTCCGTTGTATTAATATAACTTCAGTTCTTCTTTAGTCTTTATTCTGAATTTTCTGAGGTAATCGCTTATAGTGAAAGAAACATACATAAAAAACCATCTAATACTCAACAGACATGGAAAGATGAGTCTGAGCATGCAGAGCAACAACCAGATAGGTTGTCAGAGCAACCCTTTTCTGACAGGGACTCACAGCCTTTTCTGATGGAGCACAAAGTGCTACATCTCCTTAGGAATAATTGTGCATTAGATATTTTATATATTTTCATTATGAGCAATTACCTCAGCATATGCATTAAAACAGGTGTATAGTTCAATAAAACTGTTAAGATCCACTGCTGTTATTCTATCATTGTTCCTTTTTTTTTTTTTTTAATGTCTGCAGCTAACTACTCTGCCCTGTCGTTATAGACCTTTGGGTGTCTAGTGGAGGCTTTTACAAGCAATGAGAGTCTGAACTTGATTGTGCCCTCCTCCTGCCTCATAAATGCACGCATTATTTAGGACATGTAACTTGGAGAGGAATGGCTAGGTTTAAGGGTTACCTTTTTACTAAGTAATTGTGACTTTCCCAAAATAATTTCTTTTGGTTTTGTTTTTTGAGACAGGGTGTTGTGTAGTTTAGGTGGCCTCAAACTTACAGTGACCCTCCAGCCTCAACCTCCCAGGTGCTGGGATTGCAGGTGTCCACCACCATGGTGTCCACCACCATGTCCAGCTCCAAAGTAGGTTCTGATTTACTGTGTAAGAGTTCCCAGCATCTCTTGTCTGTTTTTTTTTTTTTTTTTTCTTTTTTTCTAGAACTAGGGATTGAACTCAGGCCCTTGTGCCTGCCAGGGAAGTGCTTATTCTTGTTTTGTTTTGTTTTGAGACAGTGTTTCACCAAGTAGTCCAAGCTGGCCTCAAACTCACTATGTAGCCTAAATTGGCCTTGAACTCACAGTGAACCTTCTGCTTCAGCCTCCCCATAGATGGCTTATTCTTACAAATTTTCAGATGTTTTTATGGGTATTGCTTGCCTGCCTGCCTGCCTGCCTGCCTGCCTGCCTGCCTCCCTCCCAGGGACTCACTATGCAGCTCAGATGTAGTGATTCTCTTGTTTTCAGCCTCCCCAGCACTGAGATTACAGGCAAGCGCCATTGATTCAGAGGCAGGGCCAATGTGGGATGTGGAACTGGGTCTTGTTTTGTTATTTTACTGGAAATTGAACTAAAGTGCATCCCCAGGGTCTCACTATGTAGTTCATTTGGTGCAACCAGGGATTGAACTCAGGCCCTTGCACTTGCCAGGGAAGTGCTTATTCTACTGAACCATCTCCCCGGCCCCTTGACTGTGAGTTCAGACTGGCCTTGAGCTCACTTTGTATCCTTGGCTGGTCTTGCAGTGATCCTCCTCCCTCAGCCTCCCAAGTGCTGGGATTACAAGCATACAGCACCATGACCAGTCCCCCAGCCCTTTTTTTGTTTTTGAGACAAGGTCTTATTAAATTGCCCAAACTGGGTTGGAAATTCTGTCTTCCTGTCTCAGTTTCTCAGAGTGTATCATTGTACCCAACATCATGTATATATATATTTAGAGTTTCTTTTGGATCCTTTTGTTATAGTTTACATATCTGTATTTTTTTCACCTTTCAGATTTGTTATATTTTGTTTTAATGTCTTACACCATTGCTGTAGTGGCTATTTTAAGATCCTTGTTTTTCTGATTCTAACACCTGGATATTTTGGCGATCAGTGTCTATGGATTGATACTTCTGTTGAACCGGTAGTTTATTTTCTGTGTCTGTGTAGTCAGGTCATTTTTTTCTTTTCATCCTGAATGTTGTGGGTGCTGTATTGTGAAGTCTCTGGACTCTGATATTCTTAAAGAGTTGTTTTTATTTTAAAATGGACTGTTACCCTCATTGGTTCAACTGAAAACTGTCTTATAGGCAGTAGTTTAACTCTTATCCTAGATGAGTTGCTTAGAGTTACATAAGCATGTCTCAGGGATCACAGCAGTTGAGACTGGGCATGGTAGTGTGCGCCTATAATCTCCGTGCTTGGGAGGCTGAAAGACAGGAGGATCACTGTGAGTCTGATCTCTGAGACCCTGTAGACCCTGTACTAAATACCTCGTGTGTACACACACACACACACACACACACACACACACGTATATGGAGTTATTTTTGCAGAATTTGAAGTCTCTTTTTCTCAAGAATTTTTCCCTCATTTTCCAGTTTCTGTTGTTGCTCTAATCTTTTTTTTTTTCTGGTTATCCCAGCCAGATAAAGTACACATTATGTACATTTTCTACTATATTTTTAGCATTGACCTGACCAATAACCTGCTTTCTTTTTGTGGAGTTACTATTGAAAGTATCAGTTTCCCTTCATCATGTCTTGCTGTTGTCCTTTTCTAGAGCCTTTGTGTAGTCTGTTTTTGTTGATGTCCCTAAATTTATTGTTGCTGTCTGGAGGAAAGTTGGTGTGAGCCGGGCGTGGTGGCGCAGGCCTGTAATCCCAGCAGTTGGGAGGCTGAGGCAGGAGGATTATTGTGAGTTCGAGACTAGCCTGAGCTACAAAGTGAGCTTAAGGCCAGCCTGAACTGCATAGTGAGACCCTGTCTCAAAAAGACAAAAAAAAAAGAAGTTGGTGTGGTAAGATACAGCTCAGCCATCTTAACTCTGTAATAGAGTTAAAACTAAATGGCAGATTAAAGCACCTGATTAGGCAGATGCAGGGACCAGGGTTCAATCCCCATCATACTGTGGTGGTGTGTGCCTGTAATCCCAATGCTTAGGAGGCTTAAAACAGGAGAAGCACTATAGTCTGATCTGTGTAATGCGACCCTGTAGACTCTGTAGTAAATACATAAAATAAATAAATAAATGGGACATTGTTCTTTTTTGGGGGAGGGGTGGAACTGAGGATTGAACTCAGGCTCTTAGGCTTGCCAGGGAAGCACTTATTCCCCTGAGCCGTCTCCCCGGCCTGTTCTTAACTGTCACTTGTTTCTCAGAGCTTAAAACATCATGTCTCCAAAGTGAATAAATTAAGGAATGCTTATAAAGCTAAACCACAGTGAGAACAATAAATGGTTTGTAGGAAAATAGGTGAACTATTTATTTATTGGTACAGAGGATCAAATTCATGACCTCATACTTGCTAGGTAGGCACTGTGCTGCTGAACTACGTCCCCAACTACGTGAACCAGTGTACTTTTATTTGTTTGTCTTACTTGGGTGGCCCCAGTGAACAGCCACAGTTTTCTTTGTTTATGGTCTTTTGAGACAGGGTCTCATTGTGTAGTGTAAGCTAGCCTCAAATTCACAGTGATCTTCCTGCCTCAGCCTTCTGAGTACTGGGATTACAGGCATATACTACCTTTTTTCATCACTGCAAACCAGTCTAAAATGACCCTATAGGACACCTAGCCATTATCTGGGCCATCCCAGTGCGTTGGCTAGGGTATGACATTATTGAGGTTTATTAAAAATGCCTAGAAAAAGATCATCTTATATAAAAATGCTCTGGTATACTGTAAAGTATGACAGTTGTTGCTCTCCAAGTATTTAGTACTAAGGAATATAAGTTTATCTTTGCCCTAATTTGATGACATAAATTATACCTTAAAAATTAGTAGAAGAAATCCTAAAGCCAACCGATAACCACAGTTTTATTTATTTATTTATTTTTTCTTTTTGGCAGAACCAGGGATTGAACTCAGGCCTTGTGCTTGCCAGGGAAGTGCTTATTCTACTGAACCATTTTCCTGGCCCTATAGCCATAATTTTAAATAAGCATTATGGAAAATAAGTGCTGTTAATTCATGACAGGGAGAAATTACTGTGGATGGTGTGGGAACAATGAGGCCTTAATGGGTCATATGCTCTGAGCGAGGTCCTGACGTAGTTCCCCTGGAGAAGAAGATGTGGTCACAGGCAGCCAGCTTGAGCAGTGGCTGAGTGTGTGAGAATGTATGCACATGTAAGTGTCTTCATGTGTGAGAGTGTACAAAGGTGTGTGTAGTATCACAGTCAGATACTCAGTGTAACCCCAGGTCACTTGATACTTTATAATGAGGGTATTGTGGTTTGACATTGAGGTTTGTGGCTTTTCCCTTAAGATGTGGGGGAAATGTGAAGACGAGGTAGTTTGTTTGCTCTCTGGTTCTGACAGATTTATTGCACTATTGGTTTATCTTTCTTTCAATACTTGGGATCATTCTGCCACTGAACTATACCCTTAATCCTTTTTATTTTGAGACAGTATCTCACTAAATTGTCCCTGTTGTTGGCTCACTTGTGATTCTATGGCATCAACCTGTACAAGTAGCTGACATTATAAGCATACCGCAAAACCTGGCTTTTGGGGCCCGGGAGATGGCTCAGTAGAATAAGCACTTCCCTGGCAAATACAAGGGTCTGAGTTCAATCCGTGGTTCTGCAAAAAACAAAAACAAAACAAAACAAAAAAACACCTGGCTTTTATTGGTCTTTTTTGTTGTTGTTGTATTTTAGGGAAGGGTATAGGGTATTGGGGTCTCATTACTAAATTGGACTCATAGTAATCCACCTGTTTACAACCTCCCAAGAGCTGGGATTATAGGGGCGCACGACCACACCCAGTCTCAGTTGATGACTCAGTGTGCCCCAAGGGTGGGACCAGCACGACAAGCCCAGGGATCGAATCCCCTGCCCCTTCGCCTGCTTGCAGGCTCTTGGTCCATTTTGTGTTTTGAACCCATGGCCTTAACACTGAGCCATATCTCCAGCTCTTTTATTTGGTAAGACGGGATCTTGGAAAGTCAGAGTTGCAAAGTTGCCTAGACTAGGCTTGAATTTATATTCCTCCTGCCTTTTGCTCTCGTATAGCCTGGATTTATAGGTGTACAGCATTATACCCTACCTTTATTGTTTTTTGTAGTTGCTGATTTTGTAGAGACAGGGTCTTGTCATACAATTCAGGATGGTATTGAACTCACTATGTAAGCCTGGCTGGCTTTAAACTTGAGGAGATCCTCAGCCTCCTCCTAAGTGATGGGATTACAGGCATGCACCACCAGGCCCAGCCATATTGATTTAGTCTTGATGTTAGAGTAGAAAATTCAGCTAACTTGAAATTGTATCTGTTAATGTTATTGATTAATCTAACTTTGAATTATGAAAGAGTCTTAAAGTTCCAGTAGAAATATGGATTGCTTCTTTACCTTTTTCCACCAATGAAGGTTTATATCTACTAATAGTGTTGTTGCATACCTGTAATCCCAGCACTTGGGAGGCTGAGGCAGGAGGATTACTTCAAAGCCAACCTGCACTACAAAGTGAGTTCAAGGGCAGTCTGAACTACATAACAAAATCCATGGACTTCTTTTTATCTTATCGTTTCTCTTTTAGTTTGCTTTTTTTTTTTTTTTTCAGTTTGTTTTTATATGAGCTTTCTAGTTTGAGTACTTTTTTTTTTGTGGAACCAGGGATTGAATTTAGGCCCTTGCGCTTGCCAGGGAAGTGCTTATTCTACTGAGCCATCTCCCCGGCCCTTGAGTACTGTATTATAGAGGGTGATTAGAACAATGTGGAAGGATGCCAGAAGAAAAATTAAATAACACCTTGGCTTGTTCGCAAGATATTCTGTGTAAAGCTTAAAATGCTTCAAAAGAAACAAAAACCTACAAAATATAGAGAAACAATAGTCCCAACATTTCAAAGACTGAGGTAGAATGATTACTGTGGGTTCAAGGCCAGGCTCAGCTACATAAGTGAGTTCAAGGCCAGGCCACACTACTTAGACCCTGTCTCAAAAAAAAAAAAAAAAAAAAGGAAGGATCAGGGGTATAACTCAGTGGTGCAGTTCTTACTACTATACCTTGAGGCCCTGGGTTCTCCATCCCTAGAACTTCTAACATACATATATACATAAAGGGAAAGTGCTTGACTGTGATCATAATAGGGAGAAATGTAAATTATCCAGTGAAATGTTTACGTGATGGGTAAGCAACACCACCATCTTGGCAGGAGCACTGAGCGGCACTCACTTGAGCATGTTGCTGATTAGCGTGGGGGGAATTACTTGGCAGCATTGATCCCAACATAAATGCATAATCTCCAGTCCAGTAATTCCATTTTCAGATGTATATTCATGCATGAATGAACAGGCATAAGTATGATGCAAGCTTTTTTTTTTTTTTTTTTGGTCTTTTTGAGATAGGGTCTCACTGTGCAGATTAGGCTGGCCTTGAGCTCACTTTGTAGCCCAGGCTGGTCTTGAGCTTGAAACAGTCCTCCTGCCTCAGACTTCCAAGTGCTGGGATCACAGGTGCATGCCACCACACTCCCAGCCAGACATATTCTTTAGAGCACCAGTTTTTTGTTGTTGTTTTGGTGGAACCAGGGATTGAACTCAGGCCCTTGTGCTTGCCAGGGAAGCACTTGTTCTACTGAGCCATCTCCCTGGCCCCTAAAGCACCAGTTTTTATTTTGAAAGTTTTAGTCTTGGAAATAATCTTTAAAATAATTTTGTACTTCCTGAACAGTTCCAAAATAGCACAGAAATACCAACACACATACACACACACACCCAGCTTGCCCTGTGTTAGTGTTTTAGGTTATACTGGTTGTTTCTCCAGTCTGTGAGCACTCCTCGGTGTGTCTGTGTTTCAGGATCATAATGCTTAGGAGGAGTCCTAGCTATTTATTTTATGGGATGTCTATTAATTTGGGTTTGTTCACTGTTGTCCTATGATTAGACATAGATGAAGTTTGATCAAGAAAACACCAGAAAGAGGCTGTCCCCCTCCTCACATGATGTTGACACATCTTACCTGATGATAGTAGTCACCTAATTAATGGGAACATATGCCTTCCTCCACTGCAGCATTACCACTTTTATCTTTGCAATAAATATTTTGTGTGTGAAGAGAGTATTTTTTTGGCAGAACCAGGGATAGAACTAGACCCTTGCACTTGCCAAGGAAGTGCTTATTCTATTGAGCTGTGTCCCCAGCCCCTCTTTTTTTTTGTGTGTACTAGGAATCAAATTCAAGAGAGTATTTTAAGATTACGTAGGGGCTGGGGAGAGAGTTCAGCATTCTGTGCACCTGTGTGGCAAGCCATGGACCTAGGTTTGATCCCCAGTAGCCTCAGAATTGAGTGTGATGGCTCAATCCTGTAATCGCAGTGATGGGGAGGCTGAGACAGGAAGATCACTGTGAGTCTAAGGGCCAAGGAGATGTCTCAGTGGAATAAGCACTTCCCTGGCAAGTGCAAGGGCCTGAGTTCAATCCCCAGTTCCGCAAAGAAAAAACCAACAACTGTGAGTCTGAGCTGCATAGCAAGACCCTATACCGAATAAATAAGTAAATAAAATTTTAAAAAGATTATGTTAATATTCTGTGACAAACATCCATTAATTACTTATATTTACTGTAATTATGACTGATATTTTCCTGATGGTGATTTTTCCACTGTTTCTTTACATTTATTCACTTTCAAACTTGAGGAAAAACTGCCCATTCTTCTCTATTTACCTAAGTGTGGACTAATACTTTGTTTGCTGAGTTATTTATTTATTTATCTATTTATTGTGGTTCAGGGATTGAACCCAGGGCCTTTGCATTAAACTACATCCCCCAACCCTTTTTAATTTTTAAATTTAGGTCAAAATTGTTTTTTAGGTGAAGTTAATTTTTTTGGTGCTAAGGACCAAACCCAGGGCTTCTAGCTTGCCAGGCAAGTATTCTACTGCTAAGTTAAATCTCTAACCTCAATTTTTAAATTTTCAACAGTAGCTCATTAAATTGCCCTGGATGGGCTTGAACTTTCAGTCTTCCTGCCTCAGACTCCCAGAATGCTGAGTTTATAGGGAAGCACTACCATGCTCAGCTGCTAATTTCTAATCCATTGCTAGCATTTTATCTTTGTCTGTCTGTCTCTCAAATGTATTGACTCATTGCTAGCATTTTATCTTTGTCTGTCTGTCTCTCAAATGTATTGACTCACTACAGAGCTCGGACTGGTGGTGATCTTCCTGGTTTCAGTCTCTCCAGCACTGGGATTGTAGCTGTACACCACTGTGCTCCAACTCTGGCTGGCTCAGCATGCCCTGGGGGCTGGGCCAGTGCAGCATGTGGTGCTAAAGACTGAACTGTGGTCCGTTCTTGCCTAAGCTTGCCTGAGCAGGTACTTTAACCTGCTGAGCTATCTTACCAGCCTACATTTTATCATTTTTGCCAAGATTGTCTCAGGGTGTACTGTCTGGAGTCCCTTCAAATTGGGCTGTTGGATACCATTTCGCTACCCTAGTCATCTCTGATTCCTGCATTACCATCTCATCACATGATGTTCCAGGCTCACTTTGTACATTCTCTAAAGAGCCCTTGTTCCTTTTGTTAGAAAAGGATAAGGTGGTCAACCATCCCAGTTTTCCTGGGACCAAGGGACTTCCTGACATGGGTGGACTTTCAAGGACTAACTGGAGCAGTTCTGGGCTACTTGCCCTATCCTGGGTGTGCCTGTTGCTTCTGGATGTCTTCACTCCATAGCCCTATCAGGGGACCACAGCCTGGTGGTATGTGTGTGTGTGTGCTCAGCCACAGATCCACACACTTCCACATTTGTTTCTGTATCCAGTCTATATAGACAAGAGGTGCCAAGTCCATATGGTGCCCCCGCTAGTGATACAGTGCTGCAAAGCATATATGCAAGCCCCGTGTCCCTGTATTATAATTCTTCCCCAGCAGTGAGGAGACTGGTTTATTCACCACCTGCATTTTTTTTTGCTGGGTATTAGAGTATATATGTATATATTTTTTATTATTTTCAATAATTTTATTGAGAAACAAATAGAATGAGACAGTTTCAAAACTGATTAGTAGGACAGTTTCAATAATTAATACATTGCATATTGTTGTCTTAGTGGTTATTCACTGTACAAGATGCAGACATGATATCCTGTCCACAAACACTATTAGAACAAATCTTTATATTCATTGAATTAAGAGAAAGTGGCTGCATATCTATCCTAACTATTTTGAATATAGAGATACAAAATGGTTGTTCATTTGTATCCCCTTTTTTTGTTTAATTTTGTCAGAGATGGGGATTCCATTGTCATTTAAATATTGTAGGTGCGTGAATTCAGCAAAATAATCCAAAACAGTCCAGTAATCCATAATAGTAGTGGGATTTCTGTAGGACTGGCAATAAGACTCTTTATTTGAAAGTAATGAGAGTGTCTAAAAATAGCCTTAGAACTGCTTCACCAATTCGAAACAGCACAAGAACTGAGCCGAAGAGGGCTGAGATAAGTAACCAGGTTCCTTGTATTAATTTCCATCCATTTTGTTAATAGTAATTAATGGCACATTTATATATCAATTAAAAATACCTGAGCTTTGGAACAAGGACTGAAGAACATACTGAATCGCCTCTCTCACTGTTCTAATCCCACATGGGATTGTGACCACAGTTTTGCAAAATTGATCAAATGGAATAGATTAAAGTGTCAGGGGTGCCACGCTAGGAACCACGCGTTTCGGAGTGAAGACAGTGAAGTAGACTAGAGCTCAGCCATGGCTCATGGTCCCAAGAAGTATTAGAGTATATTAATAGCGGTTTCAAACTTGCTGACTCATTGATGAATAATTTATAGCCCTCATCGTGTATCAGTTGGATGCAGTCCTTTTTGAGATTGGTGTTACAGTGTATAGTCAAAACATCATTTTGTGAAGTTTCTTAGGTTCTTATCATCTTTCAAGGTAGTTATGGTGTCCAAATAGTTACGTAACTTTGCCAGTGTTTTCTTATTTTGTGTTCCTATATTACTTGTTCAGTTTTTTTTTGTTGTTGTTTTTGAGACAGGGTCTTGCCATGTAGTTCAGGCTGGTCATAAACTCAGTATGTAGCCCAGGCCGGCCTCAAACTCATAGCAACCCTCCTGCCTCAGACTCCTGAATGCTATTGCCACCATGCCTGGATGGATGTGTTTATTGGGAATCTGATTCTTTCGTTCGTTTCTATGATTTAGTAGTAGTAGGCTGATTCAGTAATAAATATTTCTCTATATGGAGCCTACATTCAGTAACTATATTCTTGGGATTACTCCAGTATGTTACAAGGTTTCCTTTTGATATGGGATGCTTTCAGCCAAGCAAGGTGGGGAAGGAATTTACCCCTTGGCTTTTGGAGACCTGAGATGAGTAGTGATGATAGAAAGGGCCTCCCACCATAAAGAGGATGAAACAGAGAGACAAATGACCTTCAGGACGTCTTTAATGACACAGTGGACCAAGGATGGCTGGGCTCTGGAAGGGATCCACTAGCATGGAAAGCTAGCCTTTTCCTTTGGGCTTACAGTGTTGTCTCCTGTTCCTAGGCATGTGTACAAGAACATAGGAAGTATGCTCAGTGTTATTTGGCTCAGTGGTGAAAGTATGAGGTGAGGCCTCAGTGATAGAGGGAGCATGAGTATGACCACCCAGTGTCACACCTGTTGGAGGGCAAGGTAGGATTCAAGATTATGGGATGGATGGGTGGAGTGTCTCTAGAGCTATTCATGGTGACATGACTGGTCAGGAATAAATCTATGTCTTCTGGGAAGTAAGGTGATAGTGCTATCAGAAGATGATTATGCAGAGGTTAAGGGATGGATCACAGGCTAGGATGCTGATGGGAAAGCTTTTGAACTCACTGTGGTATAAGGAATGAAGGGTTGGGTGGAGATAGTGTCTTGAGGGCAAGAGAGCAGATTAAGCCATGTGGCCAGCGCAGGGGAAAGATAGTGAAGATGCCACTGCTTGGGTGACCACCCTGAGAAGCCATCCCTGGTCTTTCCATGTGATGTAGGGAGCTGCCAAGTAAGCAGTGGTAAGAGGGACCATGCACAAGCATCAGGTGTGAGGCTGTCTTAAATACTTGTGGCTCTCAGAAGAGGTAGAGCACTGCCAGCTGTTACTGGCCTCTGCTCCTCCTTCCTGAAAGTTTCTTCAGCCATATGTTCTGGACCAAGCACTCGGGCTGAGTGGGATGTGCTAGAGCCATAGTGTTACAGGTAGAACTTGAACCCAGAGCCTATTCCTTCCCAGAAACTGAACTCAAGTCCCCCAAACATCTTTATTATAGACTTCACACATCCTTTACCAACAGTGGCCAAGCAGCTCAGGGTTGTGTTTAAGTCCAAATATAAGCCAAAAGAATATATGATTTTTTTTTTAATTATCTTTTGGAGATGTAAAAGCTTAGTTTTTATTTTATTTATTTATTTCATGTATTTAGGTTCTACAGGGTCTCCCTACACATTTTGGATCCTCCTGTTTTTAGCCTCTCAAGTGCTGGGATTACAGGTACAGGCCACCATGCCCAGTCTCAGTCACTGTCTCAGTCCCCCCCTCGGGGTCAGGGCTGGCACAGCACTCTGGTAATCAAATCCCGTTCCCTGTGCCTGCCTAAGCAGGTGCTTTGATCCACTGAGCTATCTGGCTGGACCTAGAAGCTTAGTTTTTAAAACATACTTATTAAAATAAGCATAAAGGGCCGGGCATGGTGGCACATGCTTGTAATCTCAGCACTGGGGAAGCTGAGGCAGGAGGATTGTTGTGAGTTCGAGACCAGCCTGAGCTACAAAGTGAGCTTAAGGCCAGCCTGAATTGCATAGTGAGACCCTGTCTCAAAAAGATAAAAAAAAAGCATAAAAAATGCTATATTGTGTACAGGTATAAATTCCCTATGATGACTGTGATCATTATGTATGTCTAAAATGTACTAATAAAACCTAATTGGAAAAATAAATCAAATCTATTTTAGCCAGATGTGGTGGTGCACACCTGTAATCCCCATCCTTTGGAGATAGAGGCAGGAGGACTGCTAAAGTTTGAGGCCAGGCTGGACTACAAAGTGAGTTCAGGGGCCAGGAAGATGGCTCAGTAGAGTAAGTGCTTCCCTGGCAAGTGCAAGGGCCTTAAATTCAATCCCTGGTTCTGCACAAAAAAAAAAAAAAAAATTCAAAGTGAGTTCATAGCCAGCCTGAACTGCACAGTGAAACCGTGGTTAAAAAGACAAAAAAAGTTTAAATATTTTTAAAAAACCTTTATTTCTGGTCATTCTGCACTTTTCTTTCCAATCATTACAGAATACAGTGTGCACTTACTGAGGTCTAGCTGTCTACAAGGAAAGTCCTACTGAATGACTATATATGCTTGAGACCATTGTCCATTGGGCAGCTGCCGAGCAGCTCTGGGGTTCTGACCTGCTGGCATGTGGGGCTGGCAAGTGGTGCCAGGACTCAGTTTTGCCTACTGGGTACAGTGCAGGGTCTGTGTGGTTTCTGTGGCACTAAAGGTTGAGGATGAGTATAGACAGCAGAGGGTAGAGACACACATCAGCTGAGCTGCATCTCCTCTCATTGTGCTCTTCCAGGAGGCTTCTGGGTCCTTAAAGGAAGTTGTGCCAAGTGAATGTGCTCTTCTTTCTGGTTGTCAGGTAGAACAAAGGATTAGTTGAGGTAAAACACACTGACTTGATACTTGACAGGTAAGGGAATGTTACCAGACTGCATATTGAAACAGCAGCTATGTAACATTTATCACTTTTAATTCCTCTCTTAAACTGCCTGACTTAGAGAAATCCACGTTAGTCTCTGCTTTGAGGGCTAGATGTAGATGAATTAGGACATTCTCCTGAATATTAATTCTAATCCATTTATGTCTTTTCAGGAAGACCAATTCTGTGTCCTCAGAGGTCCACAGTCCAGCTCAGGAGCCATTGGCAGCAGCTGGCTCCTAGCTTCTATGCAGGACAGCCATACAGCACGCACGCTGTGGAGAACAAGGAGGAGGAGCCCCTGCACTCCATCATAAGCAGCACAGAGGCGGTGCAGGGTAGGTGCTCAGCCAGAGCGGATCTGCATCGCCTTTCTTGGTTCACTGCCAGCTCTCAAGGGACAGGTTTAAGGTAGAAAGAGTACCTCCTGACCTCAGCAGCACTCAAGCCTGGGTTGTCCCAGATTACAGTATCCATTTCCCTTCCCTGCCAGTTAAGAACTTCTGCTTCTATCTGGTGCATCTTGCCCCCTCTGGTGGTGACTCAGGAATCTGCCCATTGGCAGGACATGGCACATCTGCTAGCAATCAGGAAAGCTGGACAGGAAATGAGCATTGGCCCCACTTGGCAGGACTGTGTTCTGCATTGTGGAAAGGCAGACTCCCGAGCCAAGCCCAAAAGGGCTCCATTTCTGGCTTTTAAGGGAGATGAAAAGAAGTGCTAAGAAGAAAAGTGAGGTTTTCTTATTTTGCTTTCTAAGTAAATTATTAGAACATGACTTTTTTTCTTTTCTTTTTTTAAAATAACACAGGGTCTGGTTGTTAGGACAGGCCTGTGTGAGCTCATGAGAACTGTGGACTACTAGAGGTGCGTTTGGTCTCAGCTAAGAAAGGAGCCACTGGGTGTCTTGCTCCTGAGACTTCATTTGAGAAATTTTGTTCCTGTTGACTTTTCTCTCTCTCTTTTTTTTTAAAAATGTATTTAATACAGGGTCCACAGCATCTTGCTACACAGATCAGACATGTAGTGATTCTCCTGTTTTCAGCCTCTCAAGCACTAGGATTACAGGCACATGCTACCATGCCTAGTCTCAGTCACCATCTCAGCTCATTCCAAGGTTGGGGCCTGCATGACATGCTGGTGGACTGAACCCCTGCCGCTGTGCTCTGCCTAAGCAGGTGCTTTAGTCTGCTGCACTATCTCTTTGTTCTTTATAGATTTTTTTGTTTTGTTTTGTTTTTTGTTTTTTTTGGTGGAACCGGGGATTGAACTCAGGCCCTTGCACTTGCGCTTGTCAGGGAAGTGCTTATTCTGCTGAACCATCTTCCCAGCCCCTATAGATGTTTATAATTCAGACTCTTAAGCCTCTTTTTTTTTTTTTTTTTGCTGGCAGAACTAGGGATTGAACTCAGACCCTTGCGCTT
>PVKA01021976.1:0-37825 GCA_004027165.1 Ctenomys sociabilis
CGCAACATGTAGGGGGCGGCCCGAGGGCCACTATAATCTTATCTATGTTGTAAGGCACGTAGGGACCGGGGGCTTTAAACAGGATGTAACTTATCTTGCACAACAGGAAATATTTTTGTCAAGGGGCAGCAAAGGGAACAAATGAGGCTGGGGAGGGGGCTGCCAAAGTCAATAGCAAGAGGCCAGGTTATAACAATTACACCAAGCAAATCGCGCGAAAAAAGACACAGCACACTGGGGCCAGGGAGATGGTTCAGTGGAATAAGCGCATTCCTGGCAAGCACAAGGGCCTGAGTTCAATCCCCAGCACCGCCAAAAAAAAAAAAAAGAAGAAGAAGACAGCGCTGAGCACACTGAGCACACATAGTCAGGGCTTCACGTCTTTGGGCTGCACGCCAACCAATCCGAGAAACCTACAGCTACCTATGTCACTAACCAATCAGCACGCCAAGCTGTGCAGCCAATCGGAGTGCGGCGGGGCGTCCCTCAGGTTGTTGCTAGCGAAGTGGCAGCTCCAGGGAGACTAGGTCGCGGGGGCTGCTGGGAGCCGTGATGGTGATTCGTCCGACCTGGGCACCTAGAAGGTGGGGGACAGGGCTCGGCGGGGACAGACGGCCGCTGTCGCGAGGGGCGCGGTGGAGACCTGGCTGGAGTTGCGAGTGGAGTCCAGGCGGTCCGAGAACGGAGCGAGGGGCTGTGGCCTAGGCTCCGCCTGCTAACGCGGCCGGCCTCCAGCGCTGCGGCGCGGTGTTGCGGCAGGGAGGGGTCAGTGGAGGCCGGAGTCTGGAGCCTAGCCTGGGCCTCTGGGAGGGTGGGCGCGGCCTTAGGTGTCAGAACCCAGGTGGATCGACCAAATCCGTCCCGTGGAGGGACAGCCGGAGGCGGCGCTGCGAGGCCTGGCCGGCCCGAAGTGCAGAACGGAAGGGCCATCTCTGGTCAGAAAGGGGCACTGTCCACAGGAGAAGACGCCAGGACTTGGGTTTCTTCCTTTCGAGGATGGTGACCGATAGACTCGCTAAGAATGAAAACAGTTCGGCTTTTATTGGCCTTGAACTTTGTAACTACTGCCATTGATTTGAGACAGAGCGCCAAGGAGAATGCCTTTCAGATGTGCTCTTAGTCCTTGATAAAAAGATGTAAGGGGTCACTTTAAGAGATTTTGGCTGAGCCATAATTTGAATATTAGACCGCTGCCAGTGAAAATATTTTAAAACCTATTTAGTTCTGAGTTCTTAGCTGGGAACATGCATTTGACAGCCATTCTGTAAGCACTGGATAGTTTAAACTGACTTCATCTTTATGCTGGTTTTGTAAAATGAAAGATTCCATCTTCTTGTTGTCTGAAAGTTTGTATTAAGTTGAGATTTTCTTTTTGATTATTTTGTAAAGCTATGCTGTGTTGCCCATCCCCCCTCCCCCATGGCCTGGAGTAAATTTTACTTCCAAATTTTCCTCAGAATTTTTTTCCATTTTATGTTATTTTTTCCAAAATGCCACATATGGTTCCTGATAGTACTTTCTTTTATGTAATTTATCTTCACTTCCTGCTTTTCATTCTTGTCAGACTGTAAGAAAATTGGTCTTCTGACCACCCTTGCCAGAAATGCAACTTTTATGTTTTTAAATAACTAGTTTCTTCCTTTGCTGATCTGCCCCATTACATCATTATTTTCTTCTTTATTTATATCATTTTTTAATGTTTGTATCTTAAGGTATGTTATGTAATATACCTTATATAATATACTTGGTATATTGACTTTGAACAACACTGAATCTATTGCTTGATAAGCAATATGTGATTACACTGATCAGTTCACATTGTTGTTGAGAAGATGAAGTGACAAAAATACATTTTGAACCAAAAGCCCTTGAAAAATTCATTATGGGGCCAGGGAGATTGCTCAAAAGGCCTGAGTTCAATCCCCGGTTCCACCAAAAAGAGAAAGAAAGAAGAATTCCTTGGTTTACTGAGCTTGTGAGTTTCTACCTTCCTCTGTCCCTAGCTGCAGTCATTTCTCTGGCTAGAGCCCAGTTTACCATGACTAGTTCTTTTTTCTGAACTTCTATATTGCTTCTAGCATTTAAACTATGCATTTACGTTTTGGTATACAGGTGGGTACCTATTTACAAATGGACTGTGTTGCTTCTGAGGGTACTGATGAGGTTTTTTCTGGCAAATTTATTCATAATTACTAAAACTTGAAAACTGCCAAGATATCCCATTCTTTTTTTTTTTTTTTTTTTTTCTTATTACATGTTTGCAGTGTATAGTGATCACATGTGCTGCGGGGAGTTCATACATAACACATCTGAATTCTTTTTACTTCCCTCCACTCCTCCCTCCCATGTTCTCTTCTCATTTTCAAAAGATTTGTCTCCTTATTTGTATTATCTTTTATTTAAAAAAAAATATTTTGGATTTCTTATACTTAGAAATTGTATTTAACTTTGTATGCCTGATTGATTTCACTTTACATTCTGCTGGATAGTTCTTATTGCTCTTTGTTCCTCAGTTACAATAATAACTTTTATGTTTATTTACTCCTTTGATCATTCAGGAAACTTAAAGCATCTAGCTCTGTTTTCTGCAGGTACTGAAAATACCTGTAGATTTTTCGTAACTAAGTGAAGGAGTTGAACTTTAAGTTCTGCTTAATATTTCCTAATTTTTGGACTAGTTGATAGCAATTCTTTGACATCAATTTTTATGTATTCCTGAATCCCACATTCTTGCCTGCAAAGAGCTAGGTTCCTATCTCTAGAAGGAACATTTCTGTCTTGGTTTTGCAGGCCTCTCCAGGAGAAGTGATTAATGCAGTGAAGGTGGCCGTTGATGCAGGGTACCTGCACTGTGCCTGTGCATACTTATATGAAAATGAGGGCAGTGAGAGGACTCCAGTAGTCTACCCTTGAGGGTTTTCCAGTTTCCTAATAAGAGCTATTGACTTTGTTTTATGCTTCAACCAGAACCAAGTAGAATTTTCATAGCCTTTTGGTAAGTTGTACCGTGTATAACTTCACTTGTTTTATATCATGTATTTGATTGTTCAGGTAAGGGTATGTAGAGTTCTTATATTCCTCTTATACATTCCTTTTAAGAAATTATTTCATGTTAATTATATAGAATAATAGGTTTATTTTGGCATATTTATACAGGCATAAAGTTAACAATACATGCTTAAAGCTGAAAATGTATTGAGTGGTGGGTGGGCACTTCAGCGACAGTGGTGTCTCATGTGCACAAAATTTCCAACCTCAGAATAATCACATGGGATAATTGTTAAAATGAAAAGTCTGTGTACCACCCAGGAGTACTGAATTAGACTGGTGTTAAAAAATGGAGCAGATGAAACACAGGCACAAGACATGACCTAGCACTGCAGATGCAAGAATCTGTAAGAAGTTTGCTGCTCTTGGAACGGGCACATGGAAGAATTATAAATGAGAAGTGAAGCCGGGCGTGGTGGCGCATGCCTGTAATCCCAGCACTTGGGAGGCTGAGGCAGGAGGATTGTTGTGAGTTCGAGACCAGCCTGAGCTACAAAGTGAGCTTAAGGCCAGCCTGAACTGCATAGTGAGACCCTGTCTCAAAAAACACCAAAAAAAAAAAAAGAAAAAAGAAAAAAAAGAAAGAAAGAGAAGTGAAGCTGAGGGTTAGAGAGGGACAAGGTCATTAAAGTCTTCTTGTGCCATGTAAGGAGCTTTTGTTTTACCTGGAGACAAAGGAAAACTTGTAGGTTTTTAAGTAGGGCAGTTTATATTACATGTGAGACTGTGTAGGAGACACTTCCTGGTCCTTGTCTCAGTCCAAGAAAGCAATATTTGTAATCCCAAAGTAATGTTATAGGAATCCCATCAAGCTGATTCCAGTCTACCATTTTCCATGCAACCCATGGCGAAAATGAGGACACTAAATTATATTTTTAATCATCAAGGAGTCGAGGAGCTCTAAGTCCTGCCATGACATGGCTTTCTGGAACCAAGAGAGTGACCCACGGCCTCCCCCGGTTTTTATTCAGTGGGGGAGTGGCTTGAGGAGGATTGACTGAGAATTGTGGGAAGTAGGTGACTACTGTGAGCTGAGCTAGGAGGGTGGCCTACATTTACCTCTGCCATATGCAGAGAGGATATGCAGAGAGAGTAATCTGCATTATTTAGTATTTAATGTTTTGGGAAGTCTAGGGCTTCAGCTTTGATGTAGTCTTTCAAGCCCCAGGAAATCATAGCCTCTATCTCAAGGCTCGATCCCAGCTGGCAGCGCAGAGCATTAGCTCTACCATCCTGTCTCCACCTGGCTCACATTAAGGAGCAGCTGGCTTACCAGGGAAACACGCATCTCACCTTCCAAGACTATCACCAATACCTCAGCTAGACCAATACACATTGCTTAAGGCCAGTTGAAAGATAAACAGAAGTCCTAGGTAGCTCTGTACATAACAATACAAGGAAATAGGATCAGACTCAGTCAAAATGGAGACAGTCGCTCTTCTTTCAAGGAGAGCTGCTCAGGTAGTCCCCCACAAGACTGCACTGCATCTGGAATGTTAGTAGGTGACAGGAGCATGATTTTGAGACAGTCACAGGAGACATTTACACAGTAGGAGGGACATATGGACTTAAACTATAAGTTTAAGGAGGGCATGGAAGAGACAATGAGTATAATAGGAGATGAACTCTCTGAAAAATGCAAGACATAGACTATGGTAATAGAAGACAATAGAAATGAAAGAATTATTTTACCTTTGGCCTTAAGGCAAAACGCTCTGAGCAGAAGACAATGGGTTCAAGTTCTAACTATTATTCCAGCTCAAATCACAGTTTAAGCATTTATAAAAGAAGAATTTGACAAGCTCCTGAATAATTTCTTGTCTTAAAATTTCATAGTTTCAAGAGTTAGTATTGTTTCTATACTTGATTGCCTACCTGTTTCATTTTAAGGTAGTTAATCTTTAACACTTATTATTGTTCTCAAGGATAGAGCAATCTTTGTTGTGTGCTTAGCCAGAGAAAGAAAAGTTTTTCTGAATAAACACAGTAGAAAGGTAGATAACAGGAAATTCCTAAATCTTACCATGTAAGCTAAAAGCAATTTACTTCTAACTGGCTCACTGCCAGCAATGGATGTGTGCTCATTAGTTTGGGATAGGTAATAAAAATATAATTTAAAAATAAGTAAATTACATATGTTCACCATGTAGAGATAACTATTGTTTAGTTTTGTCTACTTGTTAATTCACTATATTTGTCATTTGTTTTCATTTTACTTTCATTTGTCTTACTAATTTTTGATTTTACTTGCTGTAATAGAAACTTTGGGTTAGCTTCTGCAGTTATTTATAGAGGTATAGCAGGGAAATAATGAGGAGAAAATTACTGATGAATTTATTTACTTATTCAAAACTATACAAGGAATGTCTAAATAAACATAAAGCAGTGTATGTTAACTACCTCCTGTGTTGGCCTGAATGGTTATTTGTGACAATATCTCCCATTTCTTCTGCAGCTGTGGTGTACTTTCCATAAGAAGTCCTGGGTAAAAACAGCATGCAGCCAGAGTTTGAAGGTCTTAAAGTTGGATAACTTAGATCTCTACTTCATTCATTGGCCCATGGGTTTCAAGATAGTGCATAGTAGGTAGTTAGATTTGTGTGACAGCTTAAGTGCCAGTATGAAAGATAGCTTTAACATGAAATGGTTAGCTGCTTGAGTCCATCATGGGCTAAATTATGGAGCAAGTACCTCATTTCTCTGCTTTTTAGTACATGGTGTATCTACTTCTAATAAATCATTCTGATAGCTATATATAAAAATATATAGAGATCAGGATGGAACATTAGATAATTTGAATGATTAGGTATTGGAAAATGCATTATGTTTTCTGCCATTTGTTCAGTAACATGCTAGGTAATAAGATTGTGCCTGAATAAGGCAGGTGGATAACAAGTTAATACTTGCAACTCCTCTGAATGGTGACGATTTTTTAATCTCTCATGGTAGCTTTCTTTACCTTTTACCTTCTGTGGACTCACTTCATTATCTCTCATCTTCTTTGGAGTTCTTTTTTTTTTTTTTTTCTTGAAGTACTGGGGATTGAACTCAGGACCCTGCACTTGCCAGGCAAGCACTTATTCTATTGTGCTGTCTCCCCAGGCCCATCTTTGGAGTTCTAAGAAAAGAAGACAAGGTCCTAATGATGGAGTTGAGAGAAGGCTCACTGTGCTCATAGGAAATTTCCTTACCCTCATTCTTACCTCAAATTATTAAACATTTTAAACAATTAGCAGTACTTCAAGACTCCCTTTCTAACTTTTCAAGAAGTGGACAGCAATCTTCAAGGCTAGTAGAGTCAGCTCACTTGATCCTAGGCACATGGAGACAACAATTGAGACTGGGCATAGTAGCATGTACCTATAATCTTAGTGCTTGGGAGGCTGAAAACAAGAGAATCACTGAGTCTCATCTATGTAGTGAGACCCTGTAGATACTGTATTAAGTACAAAAAAGAAATACAAAATATTAATTTAAAAAATACAGCATTAAAAACAATACAAAAGATGGTGAGATAGCTCAGCAGACTAAGCATCTGCTTAGACAAACACAGGATCTGCAGCAACAAATGCCGTGTTGGCCCCGCCCTTGGGTCCATTGAGCTGGCCACTGTGTCTGGGTTTATTGGCACATGCCTATAATCCCAGCACTGATGATGAAAACAGGAGAATTACTACAAGACCCAGCTCTGTAGGGAGACCCTGTAACAAATACATTATAAATAAATAAAAATATAAAATTTCACTAAACAAATTGATAAGAATTCAACAATAATTGCATATTGCATGATGTTATTTTCAAAGTAGTTAAGGTTATCAGATACAACTTTGTAAAATGGGTTTAAAAAGAACAAAACAAAAAGCCAACAGAAAAGTTACAAGAAATTAAAAAGAAAAAAAAATGAGAATGAAAAGTAAAACAATAACTGCTTTCAAAAGGCTGGCAGAAATCAGCATTAGTTATGCAAATTTTCCTTAATATTTACATAAATACATACTTTTATTTCTTTTGTCCTTTTCCTTATATAATTTTTTCCTTCTCATTGAACTGCTTCTTTCCCTTTCACTATACCTACAGTACCTTTCAGACTATATCTGCACTTTCAGGTTCTCACACTAGCAAGACACTGATGCTTGCATATGTGTGTCTAACTCATTTTACTTACCAATACAGTCTCTAGATCCACCAATTTACCTATAAAAGCTTCAAATTTACTTTTTATGGAGCTCAGTAATACTCCACTGTGCAAAAAGTATCCTATCCTTTTTATTCATTCCTTGGTAGATGGACATTTGGGTTATATCCAAGATTTAGCTATGACAAATGGGGCTGCTATAAACATGCTGTACTCCTAGTGCTATGGTATGTTGATTTCAGTTCTTTTGGAAAACTACCTAGGATGGGCATAGCTGGCTTGAATGGGACCTGTTATCCTTCTGAAGAATCTCTTAACTGACTTCAAAATTGGTTGTTCCAAACTGCACTATCACCAACAGTGGTGAAGGTTTCCTTTTACACATGTGCTCTCCAGCATTTGTTATTGGTTGACTTCTTGATGATAGCCATTCTTTCTGGCATAAAATGGTATTTCAGCCCTGTTTTAATTTCCATCTCTTGAATGACTAATGATGTTGAACATTTTTTCATAGATGTATTGCCATTTGTATCTTTTTATCTGTGAAGTAAATATCCAACTCAGATGTCTATTTTTAGATTGGGACTTTGAATTCTGAAAGCCTGATTTTTTTTTTTTAATTCTTTATGGGTTCTAGATAGGAGTCCTTTGTCTAAAGATAGTCCACTATAATTTTTTCCCAATTTGTGTGTTTTCTTTTTATTCTGTTGATGATTTCTTTTGATGTGTAGAAGCATTTAAAAGGATAAATTGGGCTGGCCAGAGAGCTTAGCAAATCAAAGTGCCTGATTCAACAGACACAAGGATCAGAATTTGAGCCCCATGATGCTGTGCTGACCCCGCTCCTGGGGTACACTGAGATGGTGACTGAGACTGGGGGTGGTAGTGCATGCCTATAATCTCAATGCTTGTATGGCTGAAAACAGGAGGATCACTATGAGTATGTTCTGCGTAGTGAGTTTTGGAGATTCTGAACTAAAATATATAAAAAAGATGTGATCCCAATTGTTGAATTTTTGATGTATTTCTCATGCAGTTTGGTTTTTGTTCATGAACTCTCTGCCTCTCTAATACTATGTTCTTAGCATTTCTACCAACTTTCTCCTCCAGAAGATTTAGTGCTTGTGTTTTAGTATTTAAATCTTTGATCTATTTTGACTGCACTTTTGTTCATGGTGATAGACATAGTTCTATTTTAAACTTTTGATATGTGGAGAGCAAGTTTCTCCAGCACTTTTTATCAAAGAGGCTATCTTTCTTTTAGTGAATATGTTTGACACCTTTGTCAAAGACAAGGTGGCTTAGTGCATTTGTAGTTGTGCCTGTATATTCTAATCTGTTCCATTGATTCTCAGGACAATTTTATTTTTTGTGAATATTATGTTGATTTATTTTTATTTTATTTTATTTTATTTTACAGAACCAGGGATTGAACTCAGACCCCTGCACTTGTCAGGCAAGCACTTATTCTACTAAACCATTTCCCTGGCTACCTATGTTGACTTTATCACAGTAGCTTTATAGAATAATTTCAAGTCAGACTTTGTGATGCCTCTTCATGTCCCTCGGTTGCCCAGGTTTGCTTTTGCTATTCTAGGTCTCTTATGGTTCCAGATGAATTTTAGTATTGTATGTTATGAGTTGGTGTTGAAAGAAATAACAAGAAGACCAATGAATATAGCTTTAGAGGTCTCATTGAGATTAGTTTATCTCAAAGAAAGCCCTGAGCCACAGAAACATCTCACATTTACTGAGGGCTAAAAGTCAATAATCTAGTGATTTGATCCCAATTGAGACAGTTACACACTGTCCCTCTGCTGGCATGCGTGAACGGCAAAATCTTGCTTCTCTTGCTTCGCTGATCCAGCTGAACACTCAGAGTTCAAAATTACTAATGGATTTTTTACTTCATCTTTTTGGGGGGAGAAAGCCAAACATGACTCCCACTAAAATTTCCACTTCTGCACTTACCTGGTGTGAACCAAGTGGAGATAAGCCTTTAAGGAAAAATTTGAGGTGTGAGACCTTCTGTTAACCCGCTGGACTACTCTAGCCAAAACCCAGAACAGGCATTTGTGTAAGACCTTCAGTGTGCCATCCAGATTCCTCCGCCAGAGCCCAGGCCTAGTCTATGTGTGAGAACTTTCAGCATGTTCCCCAGACCTCCCATCTCCAACCCAGGCTCCGCATGTGTGAGACATGCCATGCCCTCACTTGATCCCTTTCCTGCCAGAGCCAAGGCTTGGCATGCTATAGCAGGAAGAAGCTTAGCACAGCAGCCAGACCCAAGACAGGCATACCTGGAAGAGTTCAAACTTGATAGATCTGGATCTGATAAGATGAGACACTTTGCTAGACCCAGATCTATGACAGCATCCTCTCAGTCTTGAACTACAGAGGGTACAACAGGTAACCAAGGTAAGTTAGTCTGCCTGGAAGACCCCAGGTATATAAACGGGAGATGATTAGACATAATTTAGGGAATTACTTTAAATACAAATTCCCAATTTAATATTTGCTTAGCTATACAGACATAATGTTTGCTCTTATTGTCTAAGTTACAAAAGTTTATAAACTGCTAACTATCATTACCTTATATTATTGTTCCTAATTATAGTTCTGTGAATACAAATCTGTAACAGCTTTAACTACATAATCTCTCAAAGATTTTGATAGGTGCTAAGGTTATAACTGCACCAAAGCTGTAATCCAAAGATCGGGGTATATAGCACTATAGAAAATGACAAAGAGAAGGAGCAAAATACATTGTTAGTCCTTGACCCTATACAAAAAAAATACAGGAGACACTACCATAGAAGAAATTGGGAATCACAGAGCTGAAATCTCCGAATCCATGAATCCATAGCATTTGAGGTAAACAGACAGCTGGAGAAAGGTTTAGAGGAAAACATCAGAAATATTCTCTAAAGTAAAAAAAGAAATGATAAATTTAATAAAAGAATTACTAATCTCTTGTAAAGACATTGATTTAAAAAATGGAGAACAGAAAAATGATGGAATCCTTGAAAGAACAAATTAGAAAAGAAATAGAGACCAGGAAGCACATTCAAATGGATATACAGGAAATGAAAATCACAATCACAAGCTTGAAAAATGTTTGAATGAAAATGAGGATAGGGTTTCAGATCTCGAAAGAACCATTGCAGCTAGTTAAAAGCTAAGAAAAGATCTCTTAAAAACAACTAGGATGGAAAATAAAAAAGCAATTAAACATCTGCAAGATGGTGCAAAGATGAAAATGAGAGACTAATACCCATCAATGAGAAAGAAGGAGTCAATACAAATGATATAAAAATAATACGTAAAAGTAATAGCAGAAAAATTCCTAAAGATGGGGAACAATCTGACATTCAGTAACTGAAACATATACAACTTCAAATAACAGCAAACCAATTAAAAACACACAGAGACATATAATAGTCAAGATCTCAGAAAGCCAGCATGAGAACAATTATTGAAAGCCCTCAGAGCAAAGAAACAGATTACCTTTAAGGGAAAACTCATCAGAATAACAGTTGATTTCTCTGCACAAACCATGAAGTCAAGAGGACTTCATGGAGCAAAGGACTTCAAGTCTTCCAAAAAAAAAAAAGCAAATTCATGCCCAGACTGCTATACTCTGCAAAACCTTTGAATTTGATGGAGAATTAAATACTTTCATAACAAAGAACAACTAATGAATTTCATGATGACAAAGCCAACCCTACACAGACTACTGTGAGATATTCTAGAGAGGGACCAAAATGACAACTCCATGAAAGAAAACAGAAAGAACACACAAAACAGGGCAAACAATTAACTAGGAGAAAATGGATAAACACAGGCAGGTAAATAACGTGGCAATCATAAGTCAATACATATCAATTATGACCATCAAGGTTACTGGACTCAATTCAGGAAGAAATAGACAGGGACAGTGGACTATGAAGGAAAAATCCAACAATATGCTGTATATACGAAACACAATGCATAAAGAAATTTATAAGCTGAAAGTCAAATGATGGAAAACAAAACTAAAAGCCCCAGAAGATCAGAGAAAAACAGGGGTAGAGATCCTGTTCTCAGACAGTCTCAACTTCAAACCAAAAATGATCAAACTAAGTAAAGAAGGACACTACATACCGCTTAGGGGAAAAAGATCCAAGAGGAAGAGGTAGCACTCATAAATATGTACTCACCCAAACATAGGAGTAGCCACATATATAAGACAAATCATAACAAAGACGAAAAATCTAATATTCTATACCACAATCTTTACAGGAGACCTTAATATCCTCTTATCTGAAAAAGATAGGTGAAACACACAAAAAATTAGCAAACAAGTAGCAGAACTGAACGACAACTTGGAACAACTAGACTTAGTGGACATGTACAGAGTGTGCCACCCAAAGACAGCTGAATACACATTTTTAGCAGCTGCACATGGGGCATTTTTTTAAGTAATCACATATTAATCCATTGATCATGCTTATGTATATTCAAGAACAGAAATTATCCCATGAATATTATCTGATGACAGTGTAATGAAACTGGAAACAAATGACAAATGAAAACACAAAAACCCCATAAATACAAGGAAATTGAACAACACCTTCCTCAGTTACAGATGAGATTGATCAAGAAATTACACAATAATTATATTTCAATGAAAATTCAAGCACAACTTGTCAGAATGTATGGGATGAAATGAAAGCAGTTCTTAGAGGAAAACTGATAGCTGTTTACTGACACATTACGAAAACAGAACGGGAACAAATAAATACCCTTATGCTGCACCTCAAACCTCTAGATAAAGAAGAGCAAACAAACCGAAACCAAAAGACAGGAGGAAATTATAAAGACTAGAGCAGAAATCAATGCTATTGAGACAAAGCAATACAAAGAATTAATGAATCAAAAAGCTGGTTCATTGAAAGATTAAATAAAATTGATAAGCCAATAGCTAACCTCCTCAGAAAGAGGAAAGAAAAAACTTAAATTCAAGCAATAAGGAATGTAAAGGGTGAAATTACCACAGACCCAGTAGAAGTTCAGAAGATCATCAATAGCTACTTTGAAAAACTGTACTCACAAAGAGTTCAAGACAAAGAAAAAATGAAAAAGTACAAATTACAAAAACTGAATCAAACTCTCAATAACCCAATAATGGCAAAAGAAATTCAAATGGTGATTCAAAAAAAAAAAAAAAAAACTACCAAAAAGGAAAGTCCAGGTCCTGATGGATTCACAAGTGAATTCTACAAGAAACTTACAGAAAATATAATCACAATATTTCTCACAATCTTAAATGAAATTGAAAATGAAAAATCCTACCAAAATCATTCCTGGAGGCAAGTATTATACTGATAACAAAACCACAGAAAGATTCTACTAAAATAGAGTAGTACAGACTAATCTCCCTCATGAATATTGATGGAAAAAATGCTCAATAAAATCTTAGCAAATAGAATACAACAAATCATCAAGAAAATTATAAATCATGACCAGGTAGGATTTATCCCAGAGATTGAAGAATGGTTCAACATATGCAAATCTAAAATGTAATAAACTATGTCAACAGAGGCAAATCCAAATACCATATGATCATCTCAATTGATGCAGAGAAGGCTTTGAAGAAGGTCCAATATTCATTCATATTCAAAGTTATATAGAAAATTATAATAGATGGACTATACCTCTAACTGATAAAAGCTATGAGAATCTCCCAGATAACATAATTCTAAATGGGGAAAAACAAATATTTTACTCTCTGGCCAGGTACAAGACAAAGAAGCCCTCTATCAGCACTTCTATTCAATATAGTTCTTGAATCATTAGCTAGATCCATTAGAAAAGAGAAATAAAAGGAATAAGAAAAGCTAAAGTAGATGTTAACTGTCATTATTTGCAGATGACATGATACTCTATTTTGAAGAGCCAGAAAGCTCCACCAAGAAGCTACTAGAATTAACACACAAATTTCAGCAGCATAGCAGGATACAAAGTCAACACTCAGAAATCAATAGTATTTCTCTACAAAGGTAATAAACACACTGAGAGGGAAATTAGAGAAACAATACAAAAGGTATTGTTTCATATTCCATGGTGCTAATACAAATAGCACCATGGAAAATGAAATACTTTGTAATTAATCTATCTAAAGAAGTAAAATTTCTATTAAATGAAAATTCAGTACTCTGAAAAGAGATCATAGTTGGATTTCAATAAATGGAGAGATAACCCTTGCTCCTAGATAGGAAGAACCAACACTGTGAAAATGGCCCTATTCACAATTTTTTTTTGTTGTTGTTGTTCATTTTATTTAGAAACAAAGGCTCATGAGACAGTTTCAAAACTGATTAGTAGGACAGTTTCAATAATTTGTTGTATTTGTATTACACGATGAAGACACGATATTCTGTCCAGACACTATTAGTACAAATCTTTCTTCTAGAATTAAGAGAAAATAGAGAGACTGGCCAGAGACAGCGCGGCCGACTCCGCCATACTCCTCCATCCTGCCCGCACCCGCCCAGCCCGAGAGACTTGTAAATTGTGGGGCCATAATATTAAGCTGAGCTGTAAATGGCTATGGTTGACAATTTCTTTGAATAACTCACTATTGTTGTGGAATGCTGGACTGTGTTGGATTGTGGTGTCGAGTTGAAGCACCAAAGTTAGTTGAATGAGAATGGAGTGCCCACCTTTGACAGGTGTAGACAAAGGAAGGGGTGTAGAAAGAAAAAATCATGATGTGTGTGTATAGACAGTATAGTTGGGATAGATAATACTGTGGTTCTACATAATCCTATGAGAGGCAAGATTTGCACTGATGGTGGTTGGACAGGATATTATGTCAGCTTCTAGTATTATGGGCATCCACTAGGAAAATAATTATTGAATTTTTGATATAATTCAGGTATAAAAAGTAAGATAAGTAAACAGCTACACTCTTAATTTACTGATAAGAGACATCTGCTAAGATAATATCTGTAAATATAAAATCATGTATGCACCTTGTACGATACCAAAACATTATGAAAACAGTTTGCAATGTATTAATTTATTAAATCTGTCTTGTTAAGGTGTCTTGAAACTGTCTGATTGATTGATATTTGTACTTCAATAAAATAAAAAAAGCAAAAAGAAAAAAAGAGAAAATAGCTGTATATCTATCCTATTTTTTATATACAGATACAAAATGGTCCTTTATTTATATACCCTTTTTTGTTTAGTGTTGTCAGAGATGGGTATTCCATTGCCATTTTAATATTGTAGGTGCGCGAATGCAGCAAAATAATCCAATGTCGACCAGTAGTCCATAATAGTAGTGGTTATCCATAAGACTGGCAATATCAGAAGTTGTTGAATTCAGTCTTACAGCTCAGTATATTAATATGGTTTTTACTTTTTACATCTTGTTTTCATAATTTTCTGCTTTATGGTTAAGACCAAAATAAAGCAAGGCTTATAAAACAAGAAATGTAACTTTCACGTCTGTCAAAGTCAGTCAAATCCTCTCACGATTTACTCTGAAACCATGTGACTCTCCTTAGACACATTACATCATCAATCACGTTCTCTCCGACCCCATAATCTCCTTGATCAAAACATTTGGGACATCATGGAGTTGCAGGATGATACAATACAGGTTCTCACTCTCAAGATTCTTATACAGATTTAATGCAATCCATATAAAAATACCAAAACGTACCTCACAGACCTAGGGAAATCATTGCTCAAATTTATTTGGAACCAGAAAAGACCTATAATAACAAAGGTAATCATGGGCAACAATGGCCAGGTAGGAGGCATTACAATTCCTGACTTGAAATTATACTACAAAGATACTATGATAAAATCAGCATTGTGTTGGCAGAAAAGATAGACTCGAAGATCAGTCTAGATCAGATTAGAAGATGCAGAAGCAACTACAAACAGACTCATCTGCCTTATCTTTGAGAAAAAGAACAAACATGCTTACTGGAAGAAAAATAGCCACTTTAACTAATGGTGCTGAAAAAACTAGCTCTCTACATCCCTACATCTGAAACTGCACCCAGTTGTATCACCATTAACTAAACTAAAGTCATAATGGATTATCCCCAAAAGAATGGCTATCATAAGGATATCAAGCAACAGCAAGAGTTTGAGGGACTGTGGGTGAAAATGAATCCTTTCCATGGCTGGTAGCAGTGTAGACTGGTGCAACCATTAGGGAAATCAGTTTGGAGAATCCTCAAAATACTAGGACTGGAAATCGTATTCAATCCAACTATCCCACTTCTGGAAATTTTCCAAAAATAACTGAAAACATTATACCACAATGATATATGTGCAGCTATGTTTATAGCAGCACAATTTGTGATAGGCAATTGTGCAAATGAAGAAAAATGCCTCTTGCCTAAGGAATGGATGGAAAAGATATGGAGCTTTTATACAATGGAGTATTACTCAGCTATATAGAATAACAAACGTGAAGCCTTCATACATAAGTGGATGTAACATGAAGATATACTCATAAGTGAAATAAACCTGACCTACACGTGTAAATGACATAATATCACCCTAGTGTAAGAACTCAAAAGAAGCAATAAAAGTTGAAAGGTATAACACAGTTAAATGGAATTCAAGAACTTAAAGATTAAACAGTGAAGAGTCAGAAAGTAGAAAAGTTAGGAAACATGACGGGCAAAATCATACATTTATATAAACAAGACAGTTAAGGAAATGGTCCTAAATATCCCTCTAGGTTTTTGAAAATAGTAGTTAATGGGTAAAGTTCTCACCCTGACCATCTCTATATGCTGATATCTGTGAACTAAGCAACTACACTGAGGATAGCAATGTGTTAACACTAAAACCATGCTTTATTTTTTTTTTTTATTGAAGAACAAATAGCAATGAGACAGTTTCAAATTAAATTAACAGGAAAGATTCCATAATTAATACATTTCTTATTGTTTTTGTAGTGGTTTGTTGTCTTACAAGGTGCATACATAATATTCTACTTACAAACACTATTAGAGCATATGTCTCTAATCAATGAATTAAGAGAAGGTAGTTGTATAATTCTCTTATTTTTTAAAGCTGAAATATAGTACAGTTTCAATAATTAATACTTTCTATCTTATCTTCCTATTGCTTGTTCTTAGTACTAGAAGCCAACATAGTATCCTTTCCTATCACTTCTCAGAGAATTATGCCGAAGTACTACATATTTATCCTAACTGTACTGCCTATACAAACACAACATGGTTCTTCCTTTGTATCCCCCTTTTTTTGTTTAGATCTGTCAAAAATGGGCACTCCATTGTCATTCAACCACTATGGGTGCCTGAACTCAGCGACACAATAAAACACAGTTCGGCAGTCCACAATAGTAGTGAATTATCTAAAGAAGTTGTTGATTATAGCCAGTTACAGCTCAACTTATTATTATGGCCTTATTTTGTATGCCTCATTTTTATACTATCCTTCTGGATGGTTAAGACTGATATAAAGTAAGACCTATATAACAAAAAATGTAGCTTTTGTATCTCATGAGGTCAGTCAAGACCTCTCAGGGTTTATCTTGTATTCCTGTACCTCACTCTGTAGATCCTTTGAATGTGTCAGCCATGTGGATGACACATAGCCATTGATTGACCAGTTTGCTCTCTGTGAGAGCCTGAGAGAAAGTTTTCTCTCCATGTGACTCTCCCCAGGCACACTATAGATCATCAATTGCCTTCCTCTGTGGCTCCATAATCTCCTTGATCAGAAAATTTGGGGCCCAACTGAGTTCCATGATGTTACAGCACAGTTTCTCCTGTGTCCTTGAAAGGCTAGGGCAAAACATTGGATGAATTTGCAGCCCTTCCATTTGTCTAATTTTTGATCTGCAAACTTAGGTTGTTAACCATCCAGAAAGGAAGCTGATTATTATACTCTAACATATGCAGTACAGTTTATACTAAGTATCTGACTAAATTCTTTTTAGTTGTAGTTTTACCTTTCTATTTGCAATTCTTCTTTTGATTTATTATACTAGGGAGACTATACAATATTTGCACATGCGTGTCTGGTTTATTTCACTTATGAGTATATGTTCAAGCCACTAGAACTGATACAGCAATTCAGTAGAATAGCAGGATACAAAGTAAATACTCAAAAGTTAATAGCATTCCTCTACACAGATAACACCCTGAGAGAGAAACTACAGAAACAGTACCTTTTACAATAGCACTGCAGAAAATAAATACCTTGGAATTCACTTAACCAAGGAAGTCCAACATCTTTTCACTGAAAATTACAACACCCTAAGAAAAGAGATTAGAAAGGATTTCAGAAAATAGAAAGATATTCCATGCTCCTGGATAGGAAGAACCAACATCATGAAGATGGCCATAGTCCCAAAATTGTACAGACTTAATGCAATCCCTATCAAACTGCCACCAACGTACCTCCCAGACCTAGAGAAATCATTCCTAAAATTTATTTGGAACGAGAAAAGAACTAGAATAGCAAAGGCCATCCTGGCCAACAAAGACAAGGAAGAAGGCATCACAATTTCTGACTTGAAATTATACTATAAAGCACTGTGAAAAATCAACATAGTATTGGCAATAAAATAGACCTGAGGATCAATGGAATAGATTAGAAGTCGCAGAGACACACTCAACCACACGATCTTTGACAAAGGTGTCAAACAAGCTTACTGGAAGAAAGATAGCCCTCTTAAAAAGATGGTGCTGGAAAAACTGGCTTTCTACATTCCGAAAACTAAAACTTGACCCAGATCAATCACCATGAAGTAAGTTACTTCATGAATTAAAGATCTAAACATTAAAACAGAAAAGCTCAATCTCCTGGAAGAGAAAGTAGGCGGAACTCTTGAAAACATAGGGGTAGGCAAAGAGTTCATGAACAAACATATATTTGGAGGGGAAACACTTGAAATAATTAACAACTGGGATCAAATCTTCTTGTGGAGTTTCTGCACATGAAAAGAAATTGTCAAGAAAGTGAAAAAGCAACAAACAAATTTTGAAAGAATCCTAACAAATAAGCACTCAGACAAATGTCTGCTCTCTAAAATATATAAAGAACTAAGATATATTAGGGCCCTCAAATTTAAAAACCCAATCCAGAAATGGGCATCTGAGATGAATACACACTTAAAGGAGGAATTTAAAGAAGCGAATCAATATATGAAAAAATGCTTCACATCACTAGCCATCTTTGAAATGCACATTAATACAACAATGAAATACCATCTCACTCCAGAAAGAATGGCTATCATAAAGAAATCAACCAACAACAAATGTTAGAGAGGATGTGCGCAAGAAGGAACATCTCTCTGTGGCTGGTGGGAATGTAGAGTGGTGCAACCATTGTGAGATCAGTGTGGAGACTCCTCAAAAGAGTAGGACTGGAAATCCCATTCAAGTTGGCTATCCCCCTACTGAGAATTTTCCCAGAGTTACTGAAAACATCATATCACAGTGATAAATATTTACCTATGCTTATAGTAGCACAATTTGTGATAGCAAAATCTTGGAAACAAGCAAGATGTCCATCACATGAGGAATGGTTGAAAAAGATTTGGTATTTCTATATAATGGAGTATTACTCAGCTATAAAGAATGATAAACTTGAAGCATTTATATTAGAACCATGCTTTAAATAACTATCATTTTGTTCATCTAATTGTGTACTGTTTCTAATCTCATATCCATTTTTGCTTTACTCTCTTTAAAGTGTTTGTAGAAAAAAGCATAATAAAAGTAAATGTGGCAAGAAAAAAATGTCATAGGATTATCCTGCTACACTGTATGTATGGTTTGATCTCTAGATTTCTGTATAAAGAGGTTTAATTTTTTTTCTCATTCTATAGGGTTTAAAGGTTAGAGTATCCATGGTTGTTGGAAAATAGCAGTTCTATGTTATGTCTAAGGCATTTAATATTCAGACAGATATTGATGTTAAGCTCATCTTCTTCTGTTACAGGGCAATAATATCATTAAGCTTCTCTTCTGGATGGTTAACAATTAAAATTTGCAGACCAAAAATTATAGAACAAGGACTATAAGGATAGCTAATATTCTGGTTAGTAAAGGTTGCATTACTCCCATCTCCAGGCTCATTATCAATGAAAAAACTTCATCCATACCACATACTTTATGGAATCTAGCCCTACTTTTTCATGCTGGACTGCTGCAGACTGGGCAGCTGCAGCTGATAGAGAAAGAATATTACAAGGACACAGATATATAAAAGTAAGCATATGTGTTTATTATCCTCTGATACTATTAACAAGAAAGAGAGGCAATCAAGTATGTTCTCATATACTAGTTGTTGTCTGATCCATTGTGAAATGGCTGAACATACTTCCAATGACTCCACAATAGTGATCATAGGCAAGATCCCTGGAGTTTGGCTTCCAGTCAATATAATAGAGCCATGATATCATGGCTCTATTATAGTTAAAACCCAAGCAAGCAGTTCAGAAACCTCTGTCCTTTGGATGGGAGATTAATTTAAAAGTTTACTATTGCAATTAAGATTTTTGAGCATCAGTATCACGTGCCTCACTTTTGTATCATTCCATTACCATATGACAAAAATCCCCATCCTTGAGAAATAATAAAATAACATATAAGCAAATAATCCAAAGTACTACTGTGAATATAGATGATCTTCAGCAAGAAGTACTATCAATGTAACAACCTACAGCCACATTTGATACCCAAGATTGATATGATTGTTGATGCTATTAAAAAAAAAAAAACTAAATCCATTTGCATGTCTCAACAGACACTCTTGGTTTTATATTGGAATTGGTGTATCCATTCTCTTTATAGTCCTACACATTAAAGTGTGTCATGCATGAAGGATTCTCAGCCTAATAACAACTAGAAGCCATGCAGCCACAACTGACTCTTCCCCAGCTTTTTCAAAATAAGAAAGGGGAACTGTGGAGGACCACCTGGTCAACTCTCCTTGAAAGAAGAGCAGTTGTCTCCATTTTGGCTGTGTCTGACCCTATTTCTATGTGTTGATATGTACAGGGCAGGCAAGGACTTTTCCTTATACCTTCAATTGTCTTTAAGCAATTCATATTGGTCTAGCTGAGGTGCTGGTAGTAGTCTTTGAAGATGGCATGTTTCCCCAGTAACCCCCACCCACTATTCTATAATATGAGCCAGGTTGAGACAAGATGAAGAGCCAATGCTTTATTCCATTGGTTGGAACTGAGCCCTGAGACAGATGCTATGACTTCCTGGGGCTTGAAAGATTACACATCAGAGCTGAAGTACCAGACGGCAAAATATGAGATACTATCTCAATTGTGTAATGCAGATTACTCTCTAATATCCTTCCCTCTGCATACTGAAGAGGTAAATACAGGCCTCCTACCTAGCCCAACTCACAGTACTCACCTATTTCCTGCCATTCTCAGTCATTCATCCTCAAGCCATTCCTCCTTCATGACTTAATAAAATCTGGGTTCAGCTCTGGGTCAAGGCCTTTGTTTTGGATAGTTGTCACTATGGCTGGACTTAGGAGCCCTTGGTTGCCCAAAACTATGAATGTGCTTTAGTGTCTTTATTCTTACAGTAGGTTGATCTAGAAGTGGAATATTGGAATTAACTTGATGGGATTCCAATAACTCATCCATGGAATTACAAATATAAACCTTTGAAACCAAGACAAGGACCAGGAAGAGGTATCTACATTTATATTTTTATTATAATATATATTCTGTTATGATCACCCACTGATATCTGTTCTACATTAGCTTTATGGTAAATTCTAATAATTGGATAGATTTTCTTAAATATTTAAGTCCTCTGCCTTTGTCAAAAGGCTCTGTTCAGTTTCATCACATGTTTTATAATGTTATATACTTAGCCAGTAAGTATCAACTTTTCCTTAGCCATCATTTGCTGTGTAAACAAAATCTGACGATCATACCAAGGTGACTGATTAGAAACTACAAAACCAAGTCCCTGTGTTTGTGTGCAGTCTTCTATATATTCTTTATATTTTAAAAAATATGGTGAAATCGCCTTAGGCTCCACCTCCCTATATCACCAGAATGGAATTTAAATTTCAATATCCATTTTGGAAAGAGCACAACATATTCAATCTAGAGTAGATGTAAATTTTATAGAACACAGATCTAATAGAATAGTAAATGTAGTATACACTCTGTGGGATTTATCTCACAAACACACCAAATAAACACCAATTAAGTATATTAAAATGATAAAAGGAAAGCTCAACAATTTCACAACAGAAGTACCAGAACTAACAAATAACTCTTAGAGCTTTGTAGAATTCAACATTAAAATACAATTCAGTTGTATTTCTATATACCAGTAAAGAACAACCCAAACAACCCAATAGGAAATGTACTACTTGGTTCAGAGTTTTTCTTGGAAGGTATGTTTATGCAAAACCTATGAGAAATGCAAAATCTGTAGATAATTTAAAAGCATATAGGAAGTAAAATTTTTAACATAAAAAAGGAGTCATTCTTGTGATCAGCTCCCTGGTTTGAAATTCCTTCGGGGAGTTGCCAAAGCTTGGTTACTACTAAACATCAGTCAGTTCAGTAACCAAATACTCAAGTTCAGCAATTTAAGATATTTTATGTTTTCATTCTAATAAAGCTTTATACACACTGATAATTAAAACTAATATAAGATTTTATACACATGCCATAAAATCTTGTCAATATTTTAAATTTTCAACCAAAAAATGCATAAAACTTTCTTAGCTCATGGGCTATATAAAATTACATGGTTCTGGGTTTTTACGATATATCTCTAAAAGATTAGTAAATACTGTGTGCATAATGTGCATAGCTGTCTATAAGGAATTGTTTTAAACATGGTGGGAAACATAGAATAGTATGTATCATTTTAACTATTTATAAGTATATAATCCAGTGGCATTCTGTATATTTACAGTGTTGTTCTAGTGGAGAGATGGATTCCTAACCTCCTATTCTTCATCTTGTCATCTGTGTTGATAATTTACTTCACACAATCTTCAAAGATATTAAACTTGAAGACATAGACAGGTTTCTAAAGTACCAGAGAGCCTAAAATGTATCAGCCATATCCCTAGAAGCTTACAAAAGTAACCTAGGAATGATGAAAAACAACTTTTTTTTTTCATTTGCTTTTTGTTTTGATGAGTTTTTAAAAATTTATTTTCTATTTTATTGAAGTACAAATATCAATGAGACAGTTTCAAGACACCTTAAGGAGAAAGATTCAATAAATTAATATATTGCAAACTGTTTTCATGTTTAGTATCGTACAAGGTCCATATATGATATTATACTCACAGACATTATTATAGCAGATATCTCTTATCAGTAAATTAAGAGAGTATAGCAGTTCACTTATCTTATTTTTTATGCCTGAATTATATCACGGATTCAATAATTAATACTTTCTACCTTGTTATTTTCCACTAGGTTGTCCATAGTACTAGAAGCTGACATAATATCCTGTCCAACCACCATTAGTGCAAATCTTGCCTCTCATAGAATTATGTAGAAGCACAGCCTATCTATCCCAACTGTACTGTCCAAACACACACATCATGATTCTTCCTTTCTATACCCCTTCCTTTGTTTAGACCTGTCAAAGATGGGCACTCCATTGTCATTAAATCAATTGAGGTGCCTGAACTCAGTGACACAATCCAACACAGTCAAGTATTCCACAATAGTGAGTTATCTGAAGATGTTGTCAACCATAGCCATTTATAGCTCAACTTACTATTATGGCCCTGCGTTGTATACCTCATTTTTATACTTTTTTGCTGGATAGTTAAGATTGAGATAGAGCAAGACCTATACACCAAAGCATGTAGTTTTTGTTTCTGATGAGGTCAGTGAAGTCCCCTCAGGGTTTATCTCCTGGAAGGGAAGGTAGGAGGAAGTCTTGAAGACACAGGGGTAGGTAAAGAGTTCATGAACAAACATATATTCGCAGAGGAAACACTTGAAAGAATCAACAACTGGGATCAACTCTTCCTGAGGAGTTTCTTCACATCAAAAGAAATTGTCAACAGAGTGAAAAGACAACCTACAAATTTTGAAAAAATCCTAACTAATGATCACTCACACAAAGGTCTGCTGTCTAGAATATATAAAGAACTAAGACATAACAGGGCACTCAAACTTAAAGACCCAATTCAGAAATGGGCACCTGAGATGAATACACATTTCACAGAGGACAAAATTAAAGAAGCGAATAAATATTGAAAAAAGGAAAGTGGATACCAACTAAGGAGATCTCCATACTAGCAAGGCTTTTTTTTTTTTTTTTTTTTAACTTTTTTGTGAATTTTATGTATTTGGTACAGGGTCTCACTATGCAGCTTGGACTCACAGAAATCCCCCTGTTTTCAGCCTCCCCAGTGCTGGGATTACAGGTTAAGTGCCTCTACTCGTGGACTCAATCACAGGTTCAGCAACCTCACAGGTGGGGCTGACATAGCATGCTTGACCAGGGGTTGAACACTGGTCCCTGTCTTGCCAAAGCAGGTGTTTAGACCACTGAGTTATCTCATTAGCCTAGTAGCAAGTCTTTGATTGTCAACAGTACTTGATTCATAGTTACTTGGACAAGAATTTCCCCACAAAATATCAGACAAAATCTTAAAAGTCCAACACAAGGACAGGTTCTTAAAAGTTGTCAAAGAAAAGCAACAAGTCACTTATGAAGGTAAATCCATTAGAATAAGAACAGAATTCAAATATAAGTCCATCAACAACAGAAACACTGAATCCACAAGAGGAGAAAATAGGTAGAAATCTTGAAGACAAGTATAGGCAGAGACTTCCAAACAAAACCCAGATGACAAGGGAAATACTATAAAGAATCAACAACTGTTATCTCATTTTATTGAAGAGCTTTTAGCACCAAAAGAAACCACCAGGATCTACGGATACATCACAGCAGCACAAGACCCTACATGGCAAGTGCAAGCGTCTCAGTTTGATTTCCAATTCCCAGTACCAAACACACATACACACACACACACACACAGAGAGAGAGAGAGAGAGAGAGAGAGAGAGAGAGAGAGAGAGAGAGAGAGAGACAGAGAGAGAGAGAGAGAGAAGAAATGACCAAGAGAGTGAAAAGACAATCCACATAGAAGGAAAAAAAAATTACCTAGTTGTTCGTGTTAGCAAAGGATTTATATCTAGAATATAAAAACAACTAAAAAAATGAAACCCCCAAATTTAAAGAACCAATCAAAAAATGGGCATCCAAAATGAATATATGCTTCCCAGATGAAGAAATATAAGCAGCAAATAAATACAAATTTCAACTTTTTTTGTTATTCGAGAGATGCACTTTAAAACAACACAGAGATATCTCCAGAAAGAACAGCTATCATCAAGAAGTCAGCCAATAACAAATGCAGGAGAGGTTGTGGGAGCAAAGGAATCTTTCACTGTTGGTGAGACTGTAGAGTGGTGCAAGCACCATTTATAGATTACTCAATAAAATGATGATTAGAGTTCCTATTCAATCCAGCTATTCCTCTTTCTTAAAAAATAGATTTTTGTGTCCTTAATATCTATCTATCTATCTATCTATCTATCTATCTATCTATCTATCTATCTATCTATCTATCTATCTGATAGTTAGGATAGATATACAGCTACTTTTAGTTCAATGAAAAGAAAGTTCTTTTCTATTGTTTAGACAAGATATCATCTCTGCATCTTATCCTCTGAATACTACAAAGACAACAATATGCAATGTATTAATTATTGTAATTGTCTTAAAAATCAGTTTTGAAACTGTTTCATTGACAGGGTTGGCCAAATAGCTCAGCAGAGCAGGGACTGGGGATTCAATCTTGGGCCTGCTATGTGGGCCCCACCCCTGGGGCACTCTGAGATGGCAGGTGAAACTGGGCATGGTAGCGTGCCTGTAATCTCAACTCTTGTGAGCCTGTAAATAGGTGGAAAACTAGGAGTCCGATCTAGTAGTGAGATGCTGAACACTCTGTAGACCCTTCCCTAAAGTACAAAAAATAAAAAATAAATGAATGAATAAAATGGAACTGTTTCATTGCTATTTTATCTTTTCTTATTAAAATGAACTAAAAAATTAAAAATATATATCCTTAAAGAATATAAGGTCCTAATTTAAATATCTTTGAAGTCTTAACTATTCATTTTATAATCATGGTCTTGGCTTCATCTTTAAACCATTGTTACCAAAGTTACTTTTGATTTGTTTTTACTGTGAAACTCATTCATTTTAGGAGTGCTTTCCAATTTAACATAGGGAGGCTCCAAATGGCCTTTGAACACATTAATTCCTGCTTTACTTTACCTTTCAAATGAGTTTCAGTTTCAGATGCTAGTAAGATTGCTTTTCCTCCAGGTGTCACAATCATTTTCTTCACTGTTCTTAAAGCCCTTCAAGTCTGTGCTTTTGTTTTTTGTTTTTTAGGATTACCAGGCTTCTCCTAATAATTGCTTTGAAATCTTCTTTCATTCCCTCTATCCCTCCTTTTCTCCATTTGTCTTTCTTTCTCTTATTCACTTGGTTTCCTAAGCTTTTTTTTTGCTCCCAACTAACTTCTGTTCTAGTAGCATACTACATGTTATAGTGTTTTTTCTTTTATTTTGTTTTAAATGGCAAGAAACCATATTTTGTACCAGTATCTGTGCCAGTAATTAATGTATTTAGTAACCCACCTCAGAATTCAGTGTCTCAGAACAAAATCTGCAGGTTGGACTAGGCTCAGTAAGGCCATCAGATTTCTTCTCCATTTTGGTATCAGCTGGGTCAGTAGACTCATCTGTAGGCTGTTTGTTCACATTCTGCTAGTGGGAACTGGCTTTTATTTAACTTCCTGTTAGCAGAGTCAGTCAGTTGGATCACTGTCAGTAGTTTACCTTACAATGGGACAATGGATCTCATGCTGACTTTCCGTGGAGAAAGTTAGGTGTGAGCTATATCACACTTTCTGATTTCTCTTAGAAGTGACATAGATGTCTCACTAGTTTTATGCACTAGAAGCTAGTTATGCCGGGCACTTTATATTCGGGAGGTGTAATTCTATGAGATATGTTCCAGAAACAGACACATTTTAAAAGTCACTATAAACCAAAGGAAAATGGTTCTTTGGGCTTAGTGCCACAAGGATTCTGGCAATCTAATCTGTATTTAAAAGAAACTAATTAGAGTTCATGAAAGTTTTATTCTGGGAGCCATTATTGATATAGGCCAAAATAACTTACTGTAATGTCCCTAAAATTTTATAAATAATGGGAGTAAACATGAGTAAACACTTTCTATTTACTAATAGGTGAGCAATTAAGAATGAAAAATGTGATATAACCATAGGACTATAAAAGACTAATATGAAATGCAAGTATTTTGTGACAAAGAAGATGAATATGAAGAATGTGTTTTTATGACTCCTTATGGTTTTACCTTTTTTATGGTGTTGGGGATTGAAACCAAGATCTTCATATTGAGCTAGTTCCCCAGGCCCACCATTATTCTTACTATTAAACTGATTTTTTTTTCAGGATCACTTTTCACTGGAAAATCACTTGACTTTTAAAAGTAGTTGGAATAAAACAGTATTAGAATAAAAATAATCAGCTTACAAATTATACATATTTTCAAACTGCTTTTGTTATATTGCCCAATTAAAAATTTAGATTTGATTCTATTATTATTTTATCAGATTCCAGATTTTCATATTCTAGATTTGAAATGGATATTGGGGTTTGATTGTAGGTATTCTGTACCCTAAGCTTCATCTTCTAGATTTATTTTTTTGACAACATGTCAATCAATTATCCAGACTGGTCTCAAACTTGTAATTTGTCTAGCTCAGTCTTCTGAGTAGATGAAATTACAGGCATGTGACTCAAGTTATAAAGATCATGATCTGTGTACAGGAATTCTGATTGCTTACTGGAAAATCTTCTTGAACCTTTCAGTAGAAGGATCTAGAAAATTTAAAGAAAAAAATATATATATACTTGTCCTGTTTATGTCCATTGGTTTTCACTTGTCTTTTTTTCTTTTTTCATTGAGAACTCTGGGGCTCTAAAAAAATTTAGTTGTTTGCACAGTACATTTAAAAGTTTCAAAACAACTTCCTCCTTGCCTCTATAGAAAACAAATGTCTGAGAGAAATACAGAAATTATTGAACTCTTTTCCTGTGCTATCTTATTACAAACCAAGGGTAGTCAAATACTGAATTCAATCTTTTTTTGTTTTTTTTTGTATTTAGTTTACAGTGTATCATTACACAGATTGGACTCATAGTGGGTTTACAGGTGTGTGCCATGATACTCAGTCTCAACTGCCATCTTAGCATGTGCCCCTGGTTTGGGGCCAGCATGACACACTGGGGATCTAACCCTGATCCCCTGCATCTACCTAAGTAGGTGCTTTAGTCTGCTTAGCTAGCTGGTGGGATTTAAATATTGAATTCATATATTACTGCTATTCTTTTTTTCTTCTATATGATTATACTATTCATTTCTAATCTGTTGTGTCAGATTGCTGTCCATTTATTTTCCTCACCCCATTCTTGTTAAATAAATTATTTTTGAATATGTATAAAGTTAGTTAGCCAAGAGAAACACTATAAAATGTTGACCTTGGGAAGTGGTAGAATATTTAAAGTAATTGGGTCATTAAGAGAATTAACGTAGTTCCAGCAGTGCCAGATTAGTTATTCCAGTAGCAGACTTATAAAATGGATCTATCACTCACCTTTTGTCTCTTATATATGCATGCATTTGCCTTTCTGTGTTTCCACCAAGTTATGATGCAACATGAGGGCTCTACCAGGTGAGACTGTCCAACTTTAGGCTTCCAACCTCCAGAACTGTGCGCTATATAAGTTTCCTCTATAGTTTCTTGAGTCACAGCTCCAGGAGTACAGAGTGCAAAGATAAAAGAAGTTTGGATTTAAAAAAATGTGACCCAGAAAACCATTTCTCTTATTAAAGAATGGAAATATATATCTGACACTAGTAAGGGAATTCTTTAAGGTTCATTTCAGGAACCTAAATACACATTCTCTCCAATGGTGAGATAGTTTATGAAAGGAAGTGCTTTTCTCAAATGATGCTTTAGTCCGCTTAGCTAGCTGGTGGGATTTAAATTTCTCTAATTACATGAGAAATTAGAATTAACTTCACATTTTGAGAAAGCAAAAAAGAATTAAAGAATCTAAAGATTTTTAAGAACAGAATATTTAATGATTGTCAAGTTTTTTTCCAGTGCTGACTTAACCTCAGGTATCAGAATATTACAAAATCACTCTATTGTTCAATTACACATATATTCCTCTTCTTTTTTACTTTGAACATAAAACTGTGACAGTTGCAAAAAAAAATCAGTCTTAAAAATGAGAGTTGTAGCTGCTAATTCATCGATTCCACCTAGTCTGGAAGTGGGGTAGGAGATATTGAACTGTATTTGGCTACACTGAGTACAAATATATTATACATCAGGAAAATATTTTATATTTTTAGATCTATTTATTTGTTTTTAAATATAATTATTAAATTTAGCCATACAAACATGAATTAAATGCTGAGTAATTAAGAAAGGGGAAAAATGTTAGTATGTGCTTAGAAGACATGCTAGGTATGTGTACTTGATTAAATGTCTCTAATTATCATCATAGCAGTCATTTTAATTAGCATTCTATGCAGTTTCCTTATTTTTAGAAATCAACCACTACACACACACACACACACACACACACACACACGCACACACAATTTTCTCATTAGTTTTCTTTGTTTGTTTTCAGTTTTTGTGATATCGGTAATGGAAGCTTGCAGTGCTCCAAAATTAGGTCACATTTCCATTTATATATATATATATATATATATATATATATATATATATATATATATATATATATATATATATATATATATAACTATGCCATATATATTTATATATAAAGGTATTAAAGTCAGGCTCTTGTTAAGTTTCCTAGGCTGGCCTCTAATTTGTGATACTCCTGCCTTAGCCTCCACTGTAGCTGATATTATTGCATGAGTTAATGATCTAAGAGTCAGGAGCAACCAAACAGGAAACAGGCACATTTTAGCTTTAGGTGTATGTTGGCTCAGCTGATGAATCTAAAATGGCTGAGCAAAGGACAAAGGGCAAGTTCTAGCTTTTATACATTTGGTCAAGGGGGTTGGTCATTGACATGAACTTGTAAGCAGGCAGAAGAACATGCAGTCTGTCAAGCTGTAACAGTTTTGTATCTTGGGGGCCCTATTCAGACATAACAGGATGGTATGGAGGTAGGAACTGATATGATTTCACTCTCAGAGACAAAAGTCACTGCTTAAAAATTACAACACTGTCCAACATGCCTTCTCATTGGTTTCTTTTCAAAATTCATAACTATGCCCTTTTACTTATGAGGACTATGATTTCACTTACACAAAGTCAAGTTATAAGATCAAGACAGAAATCAGAAATTTAACATCTTAAACAGCTTTATGCTGGAATTATTTAACTAAAACACTTGATGCATCTATTTTTAGCCTATGTCACGTTGTTCCACCATTGGCTTATTTGGAAGGTTTCTACTCATACTTGATTTTAAAGTTCTTAAACTTAAAAGGATCTTTCAGCTAAAATTTCTTTCTTACATTTTTTTTTTTTTTTTTTTTTAGTACAAACTAACTAAAAAATACACACATTGTTTTCTTATATGCCTGGAAAAAGGAGAGGTGACTTCTCAGATTCCTGGAAAAAGGCATTTACCTAAAGGTCATTTTAAAGAAGAAATGGCCCTTCTCCCTGTCCTTGATTTCAAACTAGTAGCTAGCCAAAGGTCAGAAGGAGCCCTAGCACTCACCTGCAGAGCTGCAGAGATCCTTGGCCTTTCGGGAGCATGGCTGGGTATTTGTGGGGAGACCACTTTGCGGCAGCTTGCCTCGAGCTGCCTGCACCTGCACACGCAGATCCCACCAAATTGGAAAATGAGATTGTCAGGCTGGGGGAAGAGGGGGCCGCCATTCTTACAAAGTAGGGTGCCGAGCTGGAGCAATAGCTCAGTGACAAAAGCACTTGCTTGGCAAGCGTAAGATCCAGGGTTTAATCCCTGACACTTCAAAAAACAACAAAAGCCCAAAACAGCCTCTGAAACAAGAAACAAACACAAAGTAGGGTACCAGGAGAAGCAGTGGCAATCCATGAGGTCTAATTGCGTATTAGACCTTGATTTAGCACCAAATTTATGGCTCCTTTCTAGCCTTCTCAACAGAACTCCTATATTCAACAAGTATATTTCCAAAATGTTAATAAATTAACTATAGTGGGAAGATAGGTGATATTGAGAGCTTTTAGCTGTTGGCAAATGACAATAAGTAGTATTACTAGTAAGTAGCTAATAAGTGTTTTTGCTTTGAACAAAATTGATTATACTGTTTTCTACTCTAACTAAAGTTAGCGTGTGCTTGAGAAAAAATGTGTTTATTAGCTGTTTATAAATATGTCTCATGACAATTTTCTTAAAATATTTTTACTTTAATTTTTTGTTCAAATTCTCTCACAATGTTCTAAGAGAAACAGGCTTCTAGAATGCATGAAGTTTCTGCTTAAGTAACTTATTAAAATGTTTACCATTTTGGAGATCACTTCCTAGGAATTCATTACAATACGGCTAGCTTATCGTTGAATAATATCAGCAATGTGTAGACATGGGAAAATTAATTTACAGGAACTGTAACATACAAAATGCGTCTCTTACAGAAAAAATGCAAATGCAATACAAGCTTATTATATTATCCTAGTCTACAACAGGCTGGAGGAATATCCTTTCCATCACTGACAAACAGAAAGATAATTGTTATCAGTTACTTAGCATCCCTTTGAAATTTTACAGTACTGAATATAAGTATCACATGAATTTTAATGCAAACTTAAAAAATTCAATGTTTTTCTAGCCAACTGAGCTACAATAAATCTTTATTATCACTTTACCTACTGTGTTTCTATTATTTTCAGGAGTTTATCTATAGGATTTTCTGTTTGAGATATGATCATAAACACGCTGAAACAATTTACATACATCAAAATTTGTGAACTTCCAGGACCTTTACCCAGATAGATTTACAGATTATTTCACCAGAGAAAGGCACTCATAGGAGAAAAGGCATTTCTTTACACTTTACTTTAAGATAAGTAAACTTTTCTTATTAATGGGGAAAGTTAGTATTTTCTTCACATAGGTAGCTAATTTGTATATTGCTCATATGAGAATTTTTCTTCACTCTAAAAATTGAACACTGAAATAAGACAGGAATTCATGTCTGGTAAGTGAAAGGAAACTAAAAATCCCAACTGAAGGTGAAAACTTGGGCACAAAATTCTCCCTTAAAGAATGAGATATAGTACTGCAGCGTCCTGGAATTTATCCTAGCTTTAGCAACACTTTCTGTCCACTATGATAATCCTTGAGGGGGACAGACCTGGAGTGGACAAACCCAGAGAGGCTAATTTAATTTCAAAGTTTTCAGAAAAACTGCATATCTTTGCTGTATATTTTCAGTCAATTACAGGAGCCAGAGTTATCCTGCAGAATTATCAATGCACACGCCATTTTGGCTTGGGTACTTGCATCTAAAATTACTTGGGAGGGCATAAGGCTCACATATATGTGTGGTGCAGTGCTCCACCTCCCCTTTAAATCAGCCAATGGGATCAGGTCTGACACCGGGTGCTTGGGGAACTAGGTGTTGCCTGAGGGAGTGGGATCCAGGTGCCACGCTGTTGCTGGTGGAGCCCAATGCCATCGCCTGCCATCCCCCTCCTGAGCTTTCTGGCATTCAGGATACTGGTCAGCAGGGAGCTGCCCAGCCAGTGGCGGGAGTCTTGGCAGCGCTTGAACTTTTCTCGGAACCCACGAACCTCTTTTCGGGACCCTAAGAGTTTTGCCACTCTGAGAGGGCAGAGGCCTCCTGCTTGAGCACCCTGCCATGCCCCCTCCGACACCAGGCTGAGCCCACAGACAAGTCGGCGTCCACTCGCCGCCCTCTGCTGGAAACCTGTGGCCACAGTGGAGCCCTGGAGGGCCTTGGGGGGCTCCGGGAGCATGCCTCCTGGTTGCTCTCTACTCCTGTCTTTGCTTCTTAATGCGATGTATTGAAACTCTCTAGGAGGTGGGAAAGGCGAAAGGCAGGACAGGGCCAGAAGAGAGCTGAGAAACTCCTTAGCCACTCTCAGCGTTTGCCCTCTGGTGGTGCTGGCCATTGACATTTTAAATCAGGGAAAAACAAGCGAGTTTTTATAAAACAAGATACTCATGCGTACACATTAAACAGCAACAATCTGCGGGGGTTTTTAGCGTGTGCCTTAGAAAACTTGTGAAGTGACTGTCCTGGCATCAAAAGCGCAGAGTCTTGTTACTAATTCCCACGTGCAGCTGGGTGCCTTTCTGGGGAGAGATGAGGACTTCAGGGGTGAGACTCAGGGGGGGGGGGGTCTCCCCTGGGAGAGGAAAAGAAAAACAGCTCAACCACTGCCTTACTGGAAAGGAAGTCCACGCAGAAACAGCTGGAGGAGTCGGGCTATGACTTTATCCCTACCTCAGCGTTCCACGGAAAAGAAACAAAAACTTGATATCTAAGATGTGCAGAGTTGGCTTTAAAAGGCGTGAACAAGCAGAGAATAAGTAATAAGATACGGCACAACGCCTGCATAGACGTTAATCCTCCCCTCAACCCGCCAAGTGTTTGGAGCTCTTCTCCTGTCAGTCACATATTTGCATATAGTTTTAAAGGACAAGCTAGATACTATACTAAGTATAGTAATTAAATTTTGTTAAAAGAAACTGGATACATACAGTTATTTAAAGGAGAGATGTGCAGCTTTCTAGGTAAAGGTTTTCTCACCTATTCATAAGGAAATGTCACTCTGAAACAAAATTTAAAAGACTCAATGTTTAAAAAATAACAAAAATGAAGAAATACTTAATCTGGTTATCATCAGATGAAACCTACCGTAAAAGAATTTTTATCCTATTATTTCTTACTCTGCTTTCCCATTGCATCTCTAGGAATGCCTATTAAATGCTTTCATTATACTGTAGGTACTCAAGTACAGTGGTCTCTCACTTATCGTGGAAGTTATGTTCCAGACACCCTCACGATAAGTGAAAATCAGGGAAGCAGAGAGATTATATTTTAGTATTTATATATATTTTATATTTTAAGGCTTTATAAACCTTTCCCATACTCTTATAAACCTTTCCCACACTTTCAGAAACACTTCTAATGTTCTTAACCATTTTCTAATTTCATAAACCTACATAATTTGAATATCACATGCACACTGTATGGTACAGCAAAATCCCCCCAATTAAGAAAAATCCGTAATAATATTTTTGAAAACCCGCAAAACAGTCTAAGAAAGTGGAATCATGAAATAGCAAGACACTACTGTACATCCACAGAGTTGTGACCTTTTAGGAATCCTGCTGTGAGAAAAGTCAATATACAAACTCTGGACTGACACACTGTTTCCCTTCAGGTTGTACTGCTATTTCCAGAGGGCCCCTGGCCAAGGCTGCGCTCAGCTCAGCTGGGAGTTCCGCGTGCGGAGTCCCGGGATTGGATGCGCTGCCGTCCAGTGAGGTCATAGTGGGAGCGACGGAAAGCGCGGTGGGCGCCCTTCCAGATGCGGTGGGGATGGAGACCCGTTGTCAGGGCGACGCGTGTACACACGGAAGCTAAGCGCTTCTGAGGCAAAGTTTTGGCCAGACTTTGGGCTGGTGCCTGGCGGAGAGGGGCTGCAGGCGCCATGAGCCAGAGGCAGGTGCTACAAGGTAGGCCCTGTGGCAGGAGGACGGGCGGCACCCGACGGGCTGGCAGCGGGGCCCTTAACCAGCGAGCCTCCCTTCGCAGGGCTAGAGGAGTACCAGAAAGCCAGGCTCCAATTCGTGCAGAAGGTGGCGGAGCAGGCAACCAGGCCCCAGAACATCGAGACGCTGCAGAACGCGGGTAAGCCTCAGCGGAACCGCGTCCGAGCTCGGACCTCGCCTCGACCCCGCGACCCCACGCCGTCCGGGGCCTTTTCCTCGGCCATGGTCGCCTGAGCGTTGAGGAGGGGAGGTGGAAGGGAGGCGACCGCGAGTTCCTGCAGCCCTTAGAAGACTGGAGAAGTGGTATTTTGGAGCGGGCCGCGAGGGCAAAGCTTGCAGTTGGACGCGACCTATAATCCTTCTGTTTTCAGTGCTATTAGGAAGGTTGTCAGGTTGAGTCAATGCCCCTGGAGGCATTTTTTGAATGGGAATTTCCGTTGATTAGACACGTTCATCCGAGTGCTGATGCTTGTCACCCTGCCTTTGATCACCTGTTTCCTCAAAGCAAAGAATTCCATACTGGTGTACAGTGTTTCTTGGATTAGTGAGAGGGACATGAAATATTTGAAGATTTTCCAAGAGGTTCGAAATAGGCAGGTTAAAAACAAAAACACGGCGTAGCTAAGCGCAGCCTTTGTTTTAGGCCGTTTTCTATCCGTTAGTCTGAACTCAGTCTCTCCCTTGTACCCTACTCTTCATTCTCTTTTTTTTCCCCTTTACAATTTTTTTCTTTTGTACCACCCTCTGAACCGTAAGGTAGCACTTTATTATTACTATATATAAGGCAATTTAAGTTTGTAGAAGAGGATAGGATCTTTAAACTATTATAAATTAACACATTAATATAAATTAAGAGCGTTTTGACAGAGGAAGATTATTTAGACCCTAATGCTTTGGATTTCTTGGAGAGGAATTACTACTTCACATAAGTTTTGGGTTTGTTTTTTTTTTTTTCCCCACTGGTAATCTTGGTTTCTTTTTGAGTTTTGTTTTAAGTGAAGATGATATGTTAAGATAAAGTCTAATTTTTTTAATCCTCCAAAATATCTTCTCAGTTTTAATTTAGATTCACATGAAATTGTAAGAAATAATATACAGATTCTTTTATTTAGTTTCTCTGAATGATAATTTCTTAGGAGACTGTAATGTTACCTGAAAACCAAAATGATGACATTGATGACAACTCATAGGTTTTACTCAGGTTTTCCCAGTATCATTGTGTATGTATGATTCTTTTGTATATACCACCACCACGCAGAATGCTTTGATCATTGCAAGGATCGCTGTGTCATTTAACCCTGCTGCTGTCCCTAACCATTAGCCACTACTATTCCTTTAGAAATGGTCTGTTCTGACAAAGTTATTTCAGAATTAATAATCTTCTGTAGTTGTTTCATATAAATTGTTTTTATTAGCCGGGCGTGGTGGCGCATGCCTGTAATCCAGGCACTCGGGAGGCTGAGGCAGGAGGATTGTTGTGAGTTCGAGACCAGCCTGAGCTACAAAGTGAGCTTAAGGCCAGCCTGAACTGCATAGTGAGACCCTGTCTCAAAAAAGACAAAAAAAAAAAAAAAATTAAAAAAAAAAAATTAATTGTTTTTATTCCCTGTGATGTGTGTCTGTGTATGCACTTACACCACTCAGTACTCAGAACAAAACTTCACATGTAATGTTTCATATACATGAACTAATTTCATTAATGCATTTCACATTTACCTATTTTTTTATTTCTTTGAGTCCTTCTCATTGGCCTTTGTGAGTGGATACTTATTATATACAAAGATTTACCTTGGAATATATATATACATATATATATATATATATATATGTATATATATACAAACAAAACATCATATAACAATGAGAAAATTGATGTTATTTTAGAAATTTAATAATAACATATTGAAACATGTATAAAACTTAAGGTATAGAGTATCAGCTTTTAGCAGAGTACAGTGTAGATAGACTGTGGACTTCCTTCCTTCCTTCCTTGAGATATGATCTTACTCTGTTGCTCAGCCTGGCCTCCTTGGACTCAAGCAAGGCCCTCTGCCTCATTCTCAAAAATTGCTAGTACTTACATATATGCCCGAATGCATACTACTTACATTATGGAATTTAACCCATGTAGCAGGCTCAATGAAGATCAAAGTTGGAAGTAATTTACATTTGATGTTTATAGCCTAGCTTATGAAGAAATAGAATACAAAAGAAATATAGTAATATTTTGAAAAGATTTGCTTTTTTCTGTTATCTTAATGACATAATAAGCCTGTTTTCCTGAGAAACTTATTTCAAACATGTTTTATTTTAAAGATTTGATTTCAGCATTTTTTTAGTTGCTTTAGATACTGATCATGCATATCCGAATGTATTTTTTCTTTTAATTAAACAACCTGTAAATGCTGTTATGAAAGCCTTTTCTTAGTCAATTTGACCAAATTATTTACTCTTAAAAAAATCATCGTTGATTTAAAAATGCTTTTGAATAAACCACAATATGTGTTTATCACTGATACCCTACAGTTACTTTCTTCAGGTGAGTGCTTTCAGTTTCACAGTGACTTTGCAATACACTTTACTACTGTCTCTGGCATATTGTCTATATATATGGTAAGATTTTGTTGTTTCTCTGTCTCTCCAGCATGCTGTTAGTAGCCATGTATTGTGGATCCAGAGTAACAAGAAAAATACTTTCCAAACAGGGTTCCTGATCAATTGGTAGTTCTCTTGCTAAAAATTTTGAGTCACTGTATGTGAACGAAATATTAAAGGTGAAGATTATCAATATATTTTATTATACTTTAAATCTCATAAATCTTGCTCTATTTTTGAGGCACTAATGAGAGAAATTGACCTACTTTTTTACATATTTATTTATTTATTCATTTTTTAATAAGATAGCAATGAGACTGTTTCAGGACAGATTCAATGATTAATACATTGCAAACTTTTCGTAACAGTTTGGTACTGTACAAGATGCATACCTGATGTTATACTTACAAACACTATTATAGCAAATGTCTCTAAATAGTGAATTAAGCAAATGTAGCTGTAAACTTATCTTTTTTTTCATAAAGCTGAATTATATTACAGTTTCAATAAGTAATACTTTCTACCTTGTTATCTTCCTAGTGGTTGTCCATAGTACTAGAAGCAGACATAACATGTTGTCCAACCATTATTAGTGCAAATCTTGCTTCTCATGGAATTATGCGTAAGCACTGCATATTTATCCTAACTGTACTGTCTACACAAACACATCATGGTTCTTCCTTTGTTAACCTCTTTTTTTTTTTGTCTAGACCTGTCAAAAATGGGGACTCCATTGTCATTAAGCCATTATAGGTATCTGAACTTGGCGGCACAATCAAACACAGTCCAGCAGTCCACAATACTAGTGAGTTATCAGAAGAAGTTGTTGACTATAGCCATTTACAGTGCAATTTATTATTATGGCCCCGCATTATATACCTCATCTTTATACTTTTCTGATGGATGGTTAAGATCAAGATAAAGCTAGACCTATATAAAAAAAGTATAGTATTTTTTTTATCTGATGAGGTCAGTTAAGTCCCCTCAGCATTTATCTTGTAATCCTGTACCTTACTCTGTAGATCCCTTGTCTTGTCTGTGTCACCCATGTGGATGAGTCATGGCCATTGCTTGATCAGTTTGCTCTTTGTTGTTTCAAAGATTTTGCTACCACAAATTGTGCTGCTATAAAGAGAGATAAATAT
>PVKA01021977.1:0-37795 GCA_004027165.1 Ctenomys sociabilis
AGCTGGGCGGGGGCGGGCGGGATGGAGCAGGACGGCGGAGTCGGCCGCGCTGTCTCTGGCCGGTCTCAGGAGCTGGGCGGGGGCGGGCGGGATGGAGCAGGACGGCGCAGTCGGCCGCGCTGTCTCTGGCAGGTCTCAGGAGCTGGGCGGGGGCCTATATTTCAGTTCTGATGAACATTTTTCCATTAATATGCTCATACTTAGACAAAGTGGACATCAAAACATGTATTATGTGCTCTTTGTAAGGGTTAAACAAAATCTAGGGATGGTGAAAGGCCCTGCACTAACACATTCCTCTGCCCATCACTGCCTTGGCTTTCAACTTGACCTCACTTCTCCCACTACTAAGCCTTTCCTAAGTATCCCAAAAGCATCTTCTATTTGCAAATATAAAATTGCACTGACCTAGTATATTCCTTGACTCAAGTAGTACAACTTTGAAATGGAGAACAGAATATATTCCTCATTCTGAAAAACACTATTTACAAAATTGCAAGTAACAATGAAGGATACGGGATACAGTAAGGTTGGGATTAATTACATTGATCTCTTTGAGCACTTATTCATTTCAGGTGAAATTAGTCTAAAGCCTTGCTAGCAGTATTCTAGGCAAAATGTCAATTCTTGCATAATCCTGGGGAAAAAGATTCAATAGAAACTAATAAGTTTTGTGCTGATATTTACATGCTAATTAGAGAATATTCTTTCTACATTCCAATTAGCATATCTCTGACAGTGTCCACACCCTCCACTAAGCCAGACATTGTAAAATTCCATGCATTGCTAGTTCAGCCTTGTGTTCCCTTTCTGAAAACTGGCCAATGTAATGGTTTCCTTCTTCATTATTTCACAGACTGTCTGACATTCCTACCTTAGGGGAAATAAAATCTGCAGCTGAAAGAAGAAACCACTGAGCTTGAATTTGTTAAACTGAATCCAAGTAATGAATTTGACTGGCAGAAAGACTTAGATGTAATACCTTCATCCCTAAATGATGGAACTTTGGCCTGAGAGCACTTATGCTGGTGAGGCAAGCATAGTTCAGAAAAAAGGTCAGCAATGAACAAGAAAGTCTAAAATTTCACATAGGGAAAATAAAATACTCATTTTCTTTCCTCTAAATTATAATCATTCATATTATTATGGTAATTTATGAAAATATAGGCTTTCTCTTTTCCAATTTGTTATCATTTACACCTTCATGTTTAAATTTTTGAAAGAATAAACAATATTAAAAATAATTAGAAATGGTACAGAATTTCACTAAACAAAATGGTAGGAATTCAACAATGGTGGTTATATTGAGTATTGTTGTCATCAAATTAGTTGTTTTGACTACAACATAAGCATGAAAATTGGCTTTAAAAAACTAAAAAGAAGAGGGAAAAAATTAAGCATTAACTGATCCATCAGTATACCATCAGAAATCAGCAGTAAATTATCCAATCTATCCTGTGTATGTAAGTATATTTTTTCTTTTTCTTTCTTTCTTTCTTTCTTTCTTTCTTTCTTTCTTTCTTTCTTTCTTTCTCTCTCTCTCTCTCTCTCTCTCTCTCTCTCACTCTGTTTCTCTGTTTCCTTTCTCCTTTCCCTCATCCCAGGTGTTCCTTCCCATTGAACAGTTTCTCTCCCTTCCACAATATCTATGGTACCTTTCAGATTTTATTTACTCTTTCTGGTTCTTATATTATCAAGACAATATGATGTTTGCACATGTAGGTCTGATTTATTTTGCTTATGAGTATGGTCTCTAGTTGTATCCATTTACCTATAAAAGCATCAAGTTTATCTTTTTTTATAGCTGAGTAATAATACTCTATTGTATAAAAATACCACATCTTTTTTATCCATTCCTCAGGTGATAGACATTTGGGTTGTTTCCAAAATTTAGCTATGACAAATTGCACTGCTATAAAAATATATCACTGTAGTGTGAAGTTTTTGGTTCTTCTGGAAAAATACATAGGAGAATAGCTGGTGTATCAGTCAGGGTTTTACTAGAGGAACAGATATAACACAAGATGTACAAATGTATAAAAAACTATGTCTGACCTTTGCTGTAGACCTTTGGTAGATTCATTACCTTAGCACCAAGTCTGATTCTACCAAGTTCACAGTCATCCAGGTGGTGTGGCTTGGGTTTGGCTGCGGTGCTCCAGCTCTTCCTGCTGAAGCCCTTGGAAGTGAACTAGCTGTGCCACTCTGACAGTGCATTCTGCTGCTGGATCAGCTGATTGGGTGTTGCCTCTAGCCTCTCTGGAAGGAGTTCTGTCCCAGGGAATCACACCAGTCCTGTATGATGGAGGAAGTTCATATACATGCCTGGCCTGGGTGCTGGCTGGAGTCTTGTGTTTTTTGAACATTTTTTTTATTGTAATTAAAAATTTTAAAGTAATAATAAAAACTCTTCAAAGTTTCACCAGCTCCTAATAATGTCACCTCAGGAACAGAGATAGAGTCCTTAGCACATGGACTTTTGGGGGTCAATTACTCAAGCCATAACTCAAGTCAAAGCTCCTACAGTAGGTTTCCAGGTAATTCTCACATTAACAGGCAAGCACTACAGGAAACAAATAACTGAATAAATCAGAATATTCAGTAGACTGCTTCATGCCTATGAGTTCCATTTAAAAAATATTTCAACATAAAGAAATAGAATATTTAATTAACATATATTATGTGAATTGTCTTGAAATGTAGAGTCAATAACATAGATTGATGACCTACAAATTTAAAAAAAAATAAATGGGCATAGTGCAAAGCTAGTTTTATATCCATGAAAACCTCATTTGCAGTTCTATTCCACTAAGAAAGTAATGAAGGTATCAAATACATGGTCATTAAAGTTATGATATTTACATATTTATTGTCAAGGACAAGTGACTACATATACGTAGCACATTATCACATTTTATATCAAAGGCTGTTCTGTATTATTTTATATTCATTTTAATATTTTATGCACTCTAAACACATTTTAATAAAAATTAAAAATGAGCAGTTAATTAAAAGAGTGTTTGAAGTTAGGCACCTATACTGTGATGATAAGATACTTGGGAGAAACAATTTAAAAAGAGGACAGTTTGTGTCTATAAAATTTTACTTGTTTTGGGAGGTTCAATATTGTCATTCCTTAACAGCAGTGTATGTCTGAACTTCACATACTTCTATCCAATTACCACTCTAACTTCAGAAAGCAGCCCCATTAGTATCACCACACTGTCTGAAAACATTTCCACAGTATGAGCCACACTTTGTTGCATTTTACTGCTTATTCCAGCATTTTTTCATAGGTAAGTGTCAGTTCTGCAAGAGAGTAATTGGGCTTTACTCATCTTAAGGATCCCAGTACCTGAGATCTGGTTCATAGGAGATACAGAGGATATGAGGTGCTGTTCCTTGATACCATGCAAATACTATGCCATTATATAAGTGACCTGAGCATTACGGAGTTTGGCACCTAAGGGGATCCTGGAATCAATCTCTTTGGAAAAAAAAATAGATTGTCAAGGGAATAAGAAACAACTACAAGGAAAGAAAGAGCCTTCAGCTGATCTTCATTGCTTTGTTTGATATTTTCTTCATATAATAATGACCAAAACTACCAAAAACATGAGATACATAGAATCTCTTCAACATGGATGGTTTTGATTTTCTCTGTTTGCTAATTTTTTCTGTACTTCAGTTAGAAGGAATATTATAATCTGGTGTTTTTTCTACTAAATTTCAAAGTAAAACTGGCCCAAACTTTTGTTAAACAGTAATGCTTTATTAATTAGCTCTCTGAACATTTGCACCACTTACAAATAAACTCAGTAGAATCTTTCATGATCAACAAATGTTACATTTTCCCTTGGCTGCTGAAGAAATAATTTTATAAACCAGGAAAGGAAATCCATACCCTCCTATGTTACAAGCCAGAATGAGTCCTGGAAATATTCCTATGCAAAGGAGAAAAAATCTAAGACTTATGCCTCAGTCTGCTTGAAATTTCTTGAAGTAAAAAAATATAATAACAAAAAAAGAAGATCAAGGAACAGATGAGCTGGGTAGGAAGGGGAAATAAAGGGGCCAGGATGATAGCTCAGTACCCCAAGATCCTGTCTAGCAAACACAAGGTCTTGAGTTCAATCCCCCATACAAAAAAAAAAAAAAAGAAAGAAAGAAAGAAAAGAAACAAGACACATATATGCGGTGAATGAAATCATTGTGTACTACAAACATGTACTCATAAATTCTTCAAAAGAAAAAACTACAAAAGTTTATAAGGTAAAAATGTCTGAAAAATCAGTACTCAGTGACAGTTTTTAATATTATCTTGAAAATAAAAATTCATGAGACATGTAATTCGTTAATGCAAAATTAGCCTTAAGGGAAAACTTTAATAAATTTCATTTATGACAGAGGAGTTAGTGGTCATAGGAATCTTCCAAACCTGTTCCATACAGTTCTCCTTAACCTGATTGTAATTTTGTCTCATTCAGTGTTTTATAATTAGAGTTTGCTTTTAAAATTATCTGGCCCTTTCCTTTCTTCCCTCCCTGCTTTTCCCCTTCATCTCTTCTTTCCCTGATTTTCCTCCCTTGTTTCCTTTTCCTTAATTCTTTCCATTTATATTTCCCTGGCACCTTTCCTTGGCTCTCTTCGTTTGGGGTTGTCATTCTCAGGAAAGTTGGAAGAAATATTTTACATCTCCAGTTAGAAGTGACCTTTCATATTTACAGTAAAATGGTATAGGAGAGGTTTTTGTTCTAATAAAATAGAGAAAGACTGCTGGGGATGCAGCTGTGTTGTGTTTTCTTGCATGAGTGGACCTCTGAACCTACAATCTGTGTCACCTGTTAACTCCCTCCTACCCTACCCAACTGCATCTGTCTTTCTATTAAAATGCCATGGAATTTCAAGGACAATGAACAAAAGGGTCCCATAGTTTCATTGCTTATCAAATCGACAACACACAATGTTACAGGTTTTCAGCCAGCTCCTTTCATGCCTAAAAAGGAGCACCTAATCCTGGTACACCCCTCACCCCAGGTGTTGTGCTCAGCAGTTGGGGATCAATGACAGCAGAGGGTGGCCCTAGCCTTACAAGAGAGGTGTCTCAGCTCTGCCAGCCTGCTGCCATAGAACTGGAGGAGAAGGTGTTCTGCCCCATTTAGTTACATTTCCTTGGGCCAAAACCGAGGGCACCTGGGGAAATTTAATTATATTCTCTACCCAAGATAAAATCCAATTATAGCTTCTACCTGATGGTGAAATCCCATCACAAGTTCCTTTTGCTTCATTTAAGAAACAAAGAGATGTTTCTCTGTTTGTAGTGACACATACATTTATTTTTTTTATTTCTTTTATTTTTTTATTTTTATTTTTATTTATTTTTTATTTTTTTATTTTATTGAAATACAAATGTCAATCAGACAGTTTCAAGACACCTTAACCATACAGATTCGATAAATTAATACTGTTTTCATAACGTTTGGTATTGTACAAGGTGCATACATGATATTATATTTACACATATTATTTTAGCAGATATCTCTTATCAGTGAATTAAGAGTGTAGCTGCTTACTTATCTTATTTTTTTATACCTGAATTATATCAAAAATTCAATAATTATTTTCCTAGAGGATGACCGTACTACAAGAAGCTAACATAATATCCTGTCCAACCACCATTAGTGCAGATCTTGCCTCTCATAGAATTATGTAGAAGCACAGCATTATCTATCCCAACTGTACTGTCTATACACACACATCATGATTTTTTCTTTCTACACCCCTTCCTTTGTCTACACCTGTCAAAAGTGGGCACTCCATTGACATTCAACTAACTTAGGTGTTTGAACTCAACACCACAATCCAACACAGTCCAGCATTCTACAATCATAGTGAGTTATTGAAAGAAGTTGTCGACCATAGCCATTTACAGCTCAGCTTAATATTATGGCCCCACGATGTATACTTCATTTTTATACTTTTCTGCAGGATGGTTAAGACATAGGTAGATCAAGGCTTATATACTAACACATGAACTTTATATTTCCTATGTGGTCAGTGAAGTCCTCTCAAGGTTTATCTTGTAGTCCTGAACATTATTCTGTAGTTCCTTTGTCAGTGTCATCCATGTGGATGAGTCATGGCCATTGCTTGACCAGTTTGCTCATACATTTAAGACAGAAAAGGGAGGATATTAGAATTTCTTAAGAGATAATCCTTTGTGTTAAAGAGTATACTATTCAAAATAAATTTTCATAACGTAAGAGATATCTTAGTATAGTTTGTGCTATGACAGGGTTATGTAGAAAACTAGAAACATATTTTCTCACAGATTTGGACATCTGAGAATCCAAGATCAAAGATCAGGTATCTAATAAAGGTTTTGTTCATTTAAAAAAAATTCACCACACCTTTACAGAAGTCAAAAAGGCAATGGGGAACAAGCTAATGTTAAATGAAAACTCTTGAAACATTCTTTTATTGGTTGTGGTGGTGGTGGGTGAGACATAGTCTCGTTGTGTAGCCAGGCTAGCCTTGAACACAGAGAAAAAGTATACGCCCGGAGATATATTTCCTCTAACCAAGTGCCACTTTCTCATCACACATCCAGCTATGGATTTAACAGTGCCTTAATAGTTTAGTGGTTTGTGCCTTCAGTACAATAAATTCTGGGGGACAGTTGATATTTAAACCATTTCAGGCGTTCTTCCTGATTTTTAAGTGTCTCTCTACTTTCTGTGTCTTCACACATCAGAGAGCAGAGATAATGCAAGTTTTCCAAGTCCCTTTTGTAAAGCTGCTAATGCCATCATGGGAGTATTCCCTTATCTGGCTGCCTCCAAAGTGCTCCACTTCCTAACATTGTACCATCCTGGTTAAGGTTTAAACACGTGAATTGTGGATGACACTGCAATTCATAAAAAGTGGAAACCGAGTGGAATTGGTGAAAATACGTGATGTGATAGCACAGTTCTAAGGACCCAGAAAGGGTATCCTGTGGGAATTCATCATTGAATGAATGCTTAGAAATCAAATTCTTCATCCAAGTGAGCACATTTTGTTCTGGAAGGAATGTTATTTGCCCATATGAGCAAACTATTTATTCAGATAAATTAGTTTTCAAGAATTTCTTGAAGCAAGCAGTAAAGATTTTTATTGATTTAAAGGGCTGGCTCCTCAGGCTATAGTTCCCTAAAACAAATAATGTCTTAGTCTTGATGGTTAATGTTTATAGATTCAAATATGAACTATTCTCTCTCATTTGCCATCCTCTTTGTCTTTTTAATCATAATTACATGATGGCTAACATAGCAAGTAATATTATAAACTGATTTCAATATTTAAACATGATACTCTGCAGATAGTACAAGAAGGACTAATGTCTGGTGTGTGCGCTCTACAAGTAAAATTCACTATAAACTACCTTAAATATAACATGGAATAAAAAATGTAGTTAGCTTATAAGTAAGGCAGTTAGCTAGGAAAAAGCCTGAGACAGAGTAGGATGGAAGGCCATACAGACAAAAATTAGGAAGGCACTATTCTAGGACCATGAATGAAATTTATCCTCTCACTACTAAGTACCTGAGTTTCAAGGAAATTAAAATGAAAAATCACTAGCTTTTCTCTAAAGTTCCAGAATAATTGGGTTAGAGATGCCTGAGTTTCAGTTTGTCATTTCAAATTCACAGACCACCTGAGATAGGTGACCACTGAACAGTTAACCAGTTCCCAATCTGGGCCCATCCATAAAAAGCTCTTGACTGAAGGGCCATATGAAAATTTCACTTTGCAAATGCTTCTCCTGGAGAAACTAGGAAGGTTTTTTCTTCTTTATATTCAGAATAATATCTTTCCTATCTTTCTCCTTTTGATTCACAACTTCTTCAATTTATGAGAAATTACAAGCTGAATTTATATAAAATGAACTGTTTCATATTCCAATTATTTCACAGCACCTGTTTATATTTATCTATGACATGCTGTGTAGGTAGTCTTTAGTAAACTCCTTATATAATTTGTAACCTTGCTTTGATATTTTTTAATGTTCAAAAAATATTTATTTATAAAAAATACAATGGGATAAGTTTATGTAGAGAAATGCAGCAATAAATACAGTTGAAGAGAACAGCAACTCTACAATGACATATGGGAACAAACAAAGATTGTGCAACTGCACCACACAGACTTAGGTGTCTGCAAGCCATTTTGTACACGGTCCTTTAGAAATGCCACTCTGAAAATATCTTGTCAGCTTAAGAGAATGAGTACATGTATAATCAAAAATGCACACTGATCAGGACTTTATTTAAAAAATTAGCAAACAATACTGTAGAAACATTGATATGCAAAATTCTACAATGCTGCATCTTAGGTTTATTTGGCAAAGACCACATTTAGCAATAAGCATGAGTTTAGTCTTCCACGTAGAAACCAAATACACTAATATGTAAAAAATGAAAATTTCCTGTTTGAAAATATTAGTTTAAGTGTAATTTTCTGTAAAACTGCATAGATCTTCAATGAGAGAACTGGCTGTACAAGAGTACTCTCCTTTTACAGTATTCCTTTTTACTCAGTATGCAAGTTACTGGTTAGGCTGTAGGATTTAACTGTTACAGCACTAAAAGGCAACTATTTAGGGAAGAGGCAGAAAAAGGAATGTATGCAAGGCATTTTTTTAGGTACAATAAGCATAATAGTGTTTTAGAAAGACAAGATAAAAATTACTCAAGGCTAGCTTGGTACTCACTGAATAAAAATAATGGACTAAATGCTGAGCTCCTCTGTGTGACTCTAATAGTCAATGCCTTGGCCGCCATATTGGTAATCTCTGGGGTAGTCATCTTGGTACTGACCATGACACTCCTCCGGGTATTCTGCCTGATAATCACTATCTCGGATTTCCAGCCCATTTGTCCCTGTGCCTTGGCTGCCATTGTGAATGACAGGTTCTGTGGGAGCAGCACAGTACTTGGGATCGTGCACTTGCCGCCCGAGCCCATACATGCTCATCCCCTTCTGGGAAGCAACCTTGTCAGTCCCCATCTGTAGGGAAATCGTTGAGTTGTCCACTGGCTGTAATGTGAGCTTCTGATCATAGATGTCTCTTCTGGTACCTGGTGCTAACATCCCCGCCTGGCTGGCTCCTTTGTTGGTGCCCATCTGCAGGCTGATTGCGGTCTGATCAAAAGGTTTGTCAGTCTGCATTTTAGGATCATGAAGATGCCTCCTGGTTCCATAGGCTGTCATGCCTGCTTGGCTGGCACATTTGTTTGTTCCCATCTGCAAACCAGTTACACTTTGGCCAGCCTTTAACTTTCCTTCATCAAAACGTCTTGTCTGCTTTTCTGCATACGTGTCAGTGGTTGTGTGGAACCCTTTTGTTTTAGCCAGCCCTGCTAGAGCCACCAGCGTAGTTTGAACCTGGGTCATGCTATCATTCTCAAAAAGATCATTTGCTTCGAATATGTCATGTGGCTTCATACCATAAGCCTGAATTGCTTCAATAAAATTGTCAACTGAGGCCTACTTAATGAAGACTCATTGACCTTCTTCACGGAGCCTGGCTGCAACTTGTTTATGAGTTCGCAGAGGATGATGCCATCCTTCAGCCCCAGCTGGAAGTTGGTGCCAGTGCTCATGCCTGTCACCTCTTCTATCCAATTGCGAAGATCTTCTTCTTCCTGGTAGTCATACTTGGAGGTAATCTTGTTCTTGACCTCGGCCGAGAGCCCGTAGGAAGGGCCCTTTTTGGAGTGGGTGATGGTGCCCGGGTGGCGGAAGGGGCCACGCTAGGGTCTCGCACCGTGTTGCCTCGCTCCCGGTCCGAAGTGGCGGCGCAGGAGATGCCTGGGGCTCCGGATAGCGCGGAGACGCCCTGTGGTGACAGCGGAGCTCCGCCGAGGGGTCCGTGGAGCTTCGGGAAGCTCGGGCGTCGCCTGGCTGCTGCTCCCGCCACCCGCACCACGGCTCCGCACGCACTCTCTGCTTGATATTTAATGCTGCATAATTAATTTAGAATTAATCATAGACAAGTAATATACTTTGTCATGGAAGTTGTATGATTCTCTAAATTAATCTTAGAATTCATAAATTGAAGTTGAATTTATGGTTAAGTATAAAAATCAATAAAATATTTATAGTTGAACTTAATTCATATTAATTCAATCAATCTACTCCCCCAAACCTGTTTTAAATATTATTCACTCAGCCTGAGCAAGGTGCAATGTACCTTTGGTCCTTTAATCACCCACTTTCCTGAGCTCACTTATCTAAATGTTCATCCTATCCTACTGTTATCATGTATTCTCCTTCTAAAAATGGGATGCCAAATAAACATTACCAGATTTTGGGTTGCTTGCCTGTCCTGGAATTGGATTCCAGGTTCCTCTCATCTCAAACAAAGAACTGAACAAAACAAACAACAAAAAATGATAACAAGGTTTATTTGAAATGGTAAGAGTGAGGGCTGGTGAGGTAGTTCAGCAGACTAAAGTGCCTACTTAGGCAACTTTAGGCAAACACAGGGACCATGGTTCAGTCTCTGGTACATGTCTCGCCAGACCCACCTCAGAGCACACTGGGGTGGCAACAAAAATAAAATAAAAATTATTGGTGAAAAGTGAGGAAATGTGAGGGGGAAATCAGCTCTATGACTGAAGTTGGACCAAGTAAAAAAAAAAAGTGAAAAATGACATAGCGTGAGCTATCATGATGAAAGCTGTGATTCCAAGCTTTTCTTAGGATTTGTGTCATTCTATGCCATCCACACCTTAAAGAGACCTATGCGAATAACTTCTCCATATGAGTCCTGAGAGGCTCTGCTTGGATCCCACACCTCACTGAAGCCAGTCTATGCCACCCTACTGAAAACCTTCTCCAGTTCTTATGGCAAGTCCATGAAGGGCTTTGTTCAATGTGTGTGTCTAGGTTCTTATATTTACCAGGTTACACTTATTTCCCAAGCCTAATCTCTTATTTCATGAATGGCTTCTCTCAGTCTCTTTTCATAGCTATATCTCCTTTAACCTTTCGCCAGTCTAGAGAGACTGAAACTAGTTCACAACTTTGTCTTCATAACCGCATCCCTCCTCAGTGACCTTTCTTCAACAAAGCCACATCTCCTAAAAGCTCTAACATCTCCCAGTAGTGTCACTTGCTGACAACCAAGCCATCCACAAATGGACCCTTAGTGGATGGTTAACGTCCCACCAGACAGAATGGCTCTCATAAATAAATCAAACTAATAACAAATGCTGGAGAGACTGCAGGAGAAAAAGAACCCTTTTCCACTGCTGCTGGGAATGTAGCCTGGTACAACCACTGTGGAAATCAGTGCGGAGACTTTTAAAAAAATGAGGACTGGAAATCCCATTTAATCTAAATATTCCCCTTCTGCGTATTTTTCCAAAAGAACTGAAAATATTGTACCATAATGATATATGTGCACCCATGCTTACAGCAGCGCAATTTGTCATAGCCAAATCTTGGAAGCAACCAAAATGCCCATCACCTGAGGAATGGATGAAAAAGATGTGATATTTCTCTACAATGGAGCATTACTCAGCTATAAAGAAAGACAAACTTGAAGCCTTTATAAGTAAGTGGATGTAACTAGAGGCTGTACTCATAAGTGAAATAAATCAGACCCACATATCTAAATATCATATAGTCTCCCTAATAGAAGAACCCAAAAGAAGAAATGAAACCTGAAATTTATATCAGATATAGCAAAACAGAAAGAAAGAGAACTTAAGGATTAAACAATGAAGATGAGAGAAAGGAGAAAACATAGGAAAAAGGCAGGAGGAACAACATTCAACTATATATATGTATATATATATATATATATATATATATATATATATATATATATATATATATATATATATATATATATATATATATATACTTAATGTGTTTTACCTTGGCTAACTCTGTATGCTGATATGTATGATCTGAGCCACTCCATGGAGGAAAGCAACATGTACTGCAAAAATCATGCTTGAATATTTATCTTGGTCTTCAAAATGTGTACCATTTCTAATGTCATATCAATTATTGCTGTATTCTTCAAAATAAACTTTTTAAAAAAGAAAAAACAAGAGGGACAAGAAAAAAAATTTAAGGTCCCTAGAAAACAAGCAGTAATATGCAGTCACATGTCCAGTCTTACATAACTATATCTGTTAATTTGAGCAACAGATTTGATGCTAAAATTAGATAATGTATCAACTTTTCTTAATCAACTATTCTTGTTCAAAAAATTTATAACATATGTCTTGCTGTATGTTACTCCATTTCTGTCATTGTTTTTTGCTCTTGCTTTTGTCTTTCACTTTTCAAAATGAAATAATAAAACTAAGTTTAATTTTTAAAAATCCCACCTGTAACAGGAACATAAGACCTTACATTCAAAGGTGACCTTACTGTACACAAGAGTAGTGGAAACTCTCAAGATGTGTGCATTTCATGATATGGCTTCAATAAAATCTTCAAACATCAGATATTTTAACCAGTAACAGGTAGTGCTGGTGCCTTTGCACTAACTTCCTCTGTAATTCCTTATCTCAGGGTACTGGAGTAGACAGGTGCCTTCTTGGGATGTAATTAAGGGGAACATGACTGAAATGAACATTATAATCTTATTTCAAACTTCAAATTGGTATTTTTAGACAGTGGAAGAGGGACTAAATTCCAGCTAAGGGAAATTTGTGTTGAGAAAATACAATTTACCTAAAATTTGTATACACTTTTTGTATTTCGGTATTGACAAAGGAAAAGCTACATATTAATGACTTGAATTTATAGAAAAGACAGCATTTATGACATGTTTGAGTTTATTTGTTAAAGAATTGGTTAAAGATAAATAAATAGAATACAAAAGAAAAACAAAATGGCCAGGGAAATTAAGAAATTACCTTATAGATAAATGAATTGCAACAAAAATTTTTCATGTCATAAGAAGTCAGTCATTTATTAAAAGAAAATGCAAGTCTGAAGAAGTGAAATGTTGGACCTAATAGTCTAATGAAAAGCATTGGATCATATCAACACAAAATACTGACAATGTGAGGGATAGGTTATACTGTGTACTGAAGAGCATCAGTAGCCAATAAGGTGATAAATGCTATAGGATTCAAAGAACATTTAATATCAGTCAACACACAAGGGTAAGTACACAACATCTTTGGATGTATTATTGGCTTTCTGATGACTTCACTCAAATTATCATCTGTTCCCATTTATAACACTGACATATAAACAAAATGGACCAATGGATGTAGCAGAAAAATTGATGAAAAACTGACTTATTTTGGACTTGTTTTAAAAAGGTTGCATTAATGGTGCCAGGATTTTGATAACTGTCAATTTAACTGAGAGCTTCTAGTTATTGGATATATCGTAGGTGATGGGCCAGGAAACTTTTTCCATGGAAGAAGAATCAGTAACTATTTTATGCTTCAGAAGCTCTATGGGCATTGCAATATGAAAATGGCAATGTGGCATGAACTAGCTGTGTGTGATGCAGTTTTCCGGTGGACATTGAAATTTGATTATCATAAAACTCACATGTCATCAAATATTTTAATTTTCAGTTTTGGACCACTTAAGAATATAATATCCATTTTTTGATTATAAACAATCCCAAAACAGAAAGTAGGTTTGACCATAAACTGTAGTCTGCTGACTCATAGTCTAAAGGTAAATAAATAAATAAGAATTGGAGGAAAACAATCACTCATAATGAAAACTGGAAGTTTCTGATATTTTATAGTGCATATGCAAAATCACGTCAAATTTCAAGATAAAAAATTTTGTCATTGCATTACCAAAACATAGAAATATTTCTACAATTTTCTATTCAGTTGTAGAAAAAATTGTAAAATTGTTTTAATAGGAAGGTGTGATTAAACACTGTACATCTAAAATATGGTTGATTATTACAAGAACATATCAACTATTAATAAAATACTATTTTCTGAATTTCATGTTTGTGGCATTTGATTTAATGTAAAAATTCTAATTTGTATATATTTTAATTATGTTATCTTATTTTATTTTTTTAGAAATATAACCATATACAGCATTGTAGCAGAATAGTCGTATGACATTTCTGTTTCGTGTCTCTTGTTTTTATTTATTACCCTGGTTTTTTTAAACAAATATATACTTGAGAGACAGTATACCAGCAGTTGATATGACATGACAAGTAGTACATATTACAAAGACCAGAATGACAGGCATTACAAGCATCACCTTACTATCACACATTGCTGTCTTCAGTGCAGTTGCTTAATTCACAGGTACCAGCGTATATAGTTAGTCAGAATGAGAATCCTACCACTGAATGGCTAGTTTCAAAAACATGCTAAAGATACTCAGGATCATTGAATTATCCATCTTGCACTTAGAAATGTATGGTTTGGGGGCTGGGGAGATGGCTCAGTAGAATAAGCACTTGCCTGGCAAGCACAAAATCTAGAGTTCAATACCCGGTTTGCCTATCCCTATGTCATCAAGAGTACTTCCTGCTTTCTATTCTAAGAAATAGAAAGTTTTGCCCCTGTCATATTTTCTAGGTTTTGTCCTTGCCCTCTCTTCATTGTTTAATCCTTAAGCTTTTTTTTTTAATTATGTTCTAACCTTCTCCTTTTATTTCTTCTTTTGAATTGTTACAGTATGGAGAATAAAGATATTTACATGTGTGGGACTGGTTTGTTTCACTTCTGAGTATATCTTCAAGGGGCACCCACTTAAATATAAAGGTTTAGAATTTATCATTCTTTATATCTGAGATTGTATAAAAATACCAAATTTTTTCAACCATTGCTCAGGTGACACGCATCATAGTTGTTTCCAGGATTAGGCTATCACAAATTGTGCTGCTATGAACATAGGTGCATACATATCACTATGATAACACGATTTTAGTTCCTCTAGGAAAATTTCCAATAGGGGGATACCTTGAATGAGATTTCCAGTCCTACTCAGAAGGAGTCTCCACGCTGATTTCCAGACTGGTCACAGCAATTTACATTCCTACAAACAGTGGAGAAGAGGGTCTTTTTCTCCACAGCCACTCCAACATGTGTTGTTGGGTGATTTCTTTCTGATAGCCATTCTTTCTGGAGTGATATGATATTTCAGTGTTGTTTTAATTTGCATTTCACAGATGGCTAGTGATGTGGAACATTTTTCTATATATTTATTTGCTTCTTTAATTTTGTCCTCTGAGAAGTATGTGTTCATCTCAGATGCCCATTTTTCGATTGGGTCTTTAAATTTTGAGGTCCTAATGATAATATTTACTTCTTTAGAAATTCTACAAAGTAGACATTTGTCTGATTGTTTATTACTCAAAATTTTTTCAAAATTTTGGAGTTGTCTTTTCACTTTGTTGTTAATTTCTTTTGATGAGCAAAAACTTCTGAATAAGGTGAAGTCCCAGTTGTTAATTCTTTCAAGTATTATCTGTGCGATTTGATATTTGTTCATGAACTCTTTGCCTACCCCTGTGTCATCAAGAGTACTTCTTACTTTCTATTCCAAGAAATTTAGTCTTTCTGTCTTAATGTTTAGAACTTTAATCTATTTTGACTTTAGCTCGGTGCATGGTGATAGACCTGGGTCAAGTTTTAGTTTTCAGCATGTGGACAGCTAGTGTTTCAAGGACCATTTGTTAAAGAGGCTTTCTTCCAGTAGGCATGATTCTCCCCTCTGTCAAAGATAAGGTGGCTGAGTGTGTTCATGGAGGCTTCTGAATCTTCAAATCTATTCCATTGATCTTATGCCAGTACCATGCTGATATTATCACAGTTGCATTGCAATATAATTTCAAGTCATGAAGTGTAACGCCTCCTGCCTTGCTTTTGTTGCCTAGGATTGCCTTTGCTATTCTAGGTCTTTTCTTGCTCCAAATAAATTTTAGGAAATATTTCTATAGGTCTGTGAGGTATGTTTAATGGTAGTTTGACAGGGATTGCTTTAAATCTGTACCTCCCTTTTGAGTGTATGGCCATGTTCGTAATGTTGGTTCTTCCTCTGCAGGAACAGAGAATATCTTTCTGTTTTTTGAAATCCTCTACCATCTGTTCTTTCAGAGGACTGTAATTTTCCTTGAAGACATGTTTGACTTCTTTATTTAGAGTAATTCCAAGTTGTTTCATTACCACAGTGCTATTCCAAAGGTATTGTTTCTCTAATTTCCCTCTCAATGTTTGTTACCTGTGTAGAGGAATATTATTGACTTTTAAGAATTGACTTTGTATTCTGCTATGCCACTGAATTTGTGTATCAACTTTCATAACTGCTTCCTGGAGTGCTTTGGGTCTTCCAAGTAAAGTAACATGTCCTCTAGAGATTGTGATAATTTACCTTCTTCCCTACCTATTCTCATTCTTTTTATTTCTCTCTCTTCCCTAAGTGCTCTAGCTAATGTTTCCTGAACCATATTGAGTAGGAGTGGTGATAGAGGACATCCTTGTCCTGTACCAGATCTGAGAGTAAAAGATTTTAGTTTTTCACCATTTAGAATTATGGTAGCCACTGGGTTGTTACAGATGGCTTTTATTGGATTGAAGTAAAGGCAATTTATGCCAATTTTCTGAATGAGTGTTGGACTTTATCAAAAGCCTTTTCTGCATCAGTTGAGATGATCATCCATTTTTTAGATTTGACTCTATTGATATAGTGTGTTACATTTATAGATTTGCATGTATTGAGCAATCCTTGCATCTCTCGGATGAATCCTACTTCATCAGGGTGTATAATCTTCTTCATGATTTGTTGTGTAATACTTGCTTGTATGTTACTGAGGATTTTTGCATCTATGTTCATGAGGGAGTTTGGCCTGCGGTTCTCCTTTTTAGTTGCATCTTTCCCTAGTTTTGTTGTCACTATAATAGTTGCCTCCAGGAATGATTTTGGGAGGATTGTTTCCTTCTCAATTTTATTGAAGATTTGGGGGAGTATAAGGATTATATTTTCCATAAATTTCTTTTAGAATATGACTGTGACTTCATCAGGACCTGGACTTTTATTTGTTGGCAGGGTTTTTTTGTTTTTTTTTTTTTTTAATTACATTTTGTATTTCATTTGCTCTTATTGGGTTATTGAGAGTTGTTGTATATTCTTAATTCAGTTTTGGTTATTTTTACCTTTCCAGGAATCTGTTCATTTGTTGTGTCTTCTATTGTGTAACAGTGAAAATTCTCAAAGTAGCCATTAATAATCTTCTGAATTTCCCCTGAGTCTGTGGTAATTATACCCTTTTCATTCCTTATTGTTGTATTTGAATATTTTTCTTTCTTCTTTTTGATGAGGTTACCTAGTAGCTTATTAATTTTATGTAATCTTAGAAAGACACAGCTTTTAATTCATTAATTCTTTGAATTTCTTTCTTCATCTCAATTGAATAAAATTCTGCTCTAGTCTTTATGATTTCTTCCCTACTTTGCCTTTGGGTTTGGATTGCTCTTCCTTTTCTAGATGTTGGACATACAACATTAGGGTGTTTATTTGTTCCCATTCTGTTTTCCTAATTTGTGAATTCACAGCTATAAATTTCCCTCTGAGAACTATTTTCATCACATCAAATAAATTCTGGTAAGTTGGTGTTGATTTTTCATTACATTGCAAATATTGTTAAATTTCTTGTTTAATTTCATCTGTGACCCATTGATTTCTCAGTAGAGTATTGTTTAATTTCCATGTATTTGTTAGGTTTTTCTGGTTCCTTTTTTCATTTATTTCCAGCTTCATTGCACTGTGGTCAGATAATATGCATGGGATAATTTCTGTTTTCTTGCATATACTTAATCATGACCTATGGAATAGTATGTGGTCTATTTTAGAAAATGAGCCATGTGCAGCTGAAAAAAATGTGTATTCAGCTCTGATTTGGTGGAACACTCTGTATATGTCCATTAAGTCCATTTTTTTTCAAGCTCTGGTTCAGATCTGCTACTTCTTTGCTAATTTTCTGTCTGCTTGACATGTTTTTGGGGGATAAGGGGGTGTTAACCTCTCCTGATAAGATTGTGGCATTGGATATTAAATTTTTCAAGTCCATTACGATTTGTCTTATATAGTTGGGTCCTCCTGTGTTTGGTGCATAAATATTTGAGTGTTACCTCTTCCTCTTGAATTTTACCCTTAGCCAGTATATAGTGGCATTCTTTATTTCATTTGATCTTTGTTGGTTTGAAGTTGATACTGTGTTAGAATAGGGTTGCTACCTCTTGTCTTTTCTGAGGTGTAATGTTTATTTCCATCTTTTGACTTTCAGCCTACTAATTTCTTTATGAGGTAAGTGTATTTCTTGTATGCAGCATATTGTTGGATTTTGTTTCCTAATCCACTGTGACAGTTTATTTCTTTTAATTGGTGATTTAAATCCATTTACATTGATGGTTATGATTGAGATGTATTGACTTATGGTTGACAAGTTATTTGCCTGCTGTTGTTTACTCCTTTTTCTTCTGTGCTTAATTGTTAGTTATATTTAGTGGGTTCCATCTATTCTCGTTTGTGGAGTTCTGATCATTTGGTCCCTCTCTAGAATATCTTCTGTAGTGTGTGTAGGGTTGGCTTTGATATCATGAAATTCTTTAGTTGTTCTTTGTCATGGAAGTATTTCACTTCTCCGTCAGACTTTAAAGAGAGTTTTGAGAAGTGTGTATTCATCTCAGATGCCCATTTTTGAATTGGGTCTTTAAATTTGAGGGCCCTGTTATATCTTAGTTCTTTATAAATTCTAGACAGTAGTCCTCTGTCTGATTGCTTGTTAGTTAGGATTTTTTCAAAGTTTGTGGGTTGTCTTTTCACTCTGTTGACAATTTCTTTTGACATGCAGAAGCTCTTTAAGAAAAGTTGATCCCATTTGTTGATTCTTTCAAGAGCTTCCCGTGCGAATATATGTTTGTTCATGAACTCTTTACCTACCCCTATGTCTTCAAGAGTTCCTCCTACTTTCTCTTCGAGGAGATCAAGTGTTTCTGTTTTAATGTTTAGATCTTTAATCCATTTTGACTTTAACTTAGTGCATGGTGATAGAGCTGGGTCAAGTTTTAGTTTTCGGCATGTAGAAAGCCATGTTTGATATAATTCAGCTATATAAAAACCTGTAAATATAATATCATGTATGCACCTTGTACAATACCAAAACGTTATGAAAACAGTTTGCAATGTATTATTTCATCGACTCTGTATGGTTATGGTGTTTTGAAACTGTCTGATTGACATTTGTATTTCAATAAAACAAAAATAAATGGAAAGAAAATAAAGAGAGTTTTGCAGGGTACAGCCATCTAGGCTGGATTTTTTTTTATAAAGGACTTAAAGTACTCTGCTCTATGGTCTTCTTGCCTTCATGGTTTTGAAGAGAAGCCTGCCATTATTCTGATGGGTTTTCCTGTAAATGTAATCTGTTTGTTTTCTCTAGTGGCTTTCTCCAGCACAGTACATTGTTCTTGTGCTGGATTTCTGGGACCTTGAATATTGTATATCTCGGTGTGTTTTAAAATGAGTTGATGTTATTTAATTTCTGCATGCTTTGGTTACATGAATGTCAGATTGTTTCCCCATACTGGCAAATTTTTTCTGCTACTACTTCTGCCCATATCTGTTTTATATCATTTGTATTGAGTCCTTTCTCAATGATGCCTATCAGTCTCATGTTTTTCATCTTTGCATTCCTTGCAAGTGATGAATTGTTTTTCCTTCATCCTACTTGTTTTTAAGAGATCTTTTCTTTCCATTTCACTAGCTGTGATGGTGTCTTCAAGATTTGACACCCTCTATTCACTTTCACTGTTTTGCAAGCTTGTGGTTGAGATTTTAAGTTCCTCTATACCTCTTTGACTCTGCTTCATGTGATCTATTTCTTTTCTATATTGCTCGTTGAAAGATTCCATCATTTTTCTAATCTCTGTTTTTATCATTGTCTTCTCAAGAAGCACTTATTAATTCTTTCATTATTGCTATCCTATCTTTCTTTACTTCAGAGATTAATTCTTATCTGATTTCCTCTATATTTTTATGTATTTGATTATTTACTTCAGACACTGTTAAATCAGGGATTTCTTTCTTTCAGAGGTTATTTCTGAGCTGAGTTCCTCTATACCTTTTTGAAGTTTTTCTTCACTTCAGATGCTATTCATTTATTTCAGCTGTGTAATTCGAATTTCTTCTTTACTATTGTCTTCTGCACTTGTTCTGGGTGGGCTCTGGGCCTGAGATTACATTTTGTTCCTTCTCTTTTTCATTTTGTGCAGCACTGACCTTTGGTGTAGAGTTTTGGTACATTTATACCTTAACACCTACTGATATTTAGATGCAAATCTATAAAGTTTGAATTCATCCAGTTGTGCCTGGTTTAGGTTTGACTGCTGTCCTCAGCTCCTTCCTACTGCAGCCCTTGGAAGTGAACCTGTTGTTTCCCTCTCACAAGATGCTCTGCTCCTTGATTAGCTGGGTGGTTCTGCCCCTTGCCTCTCTGCAGGTTTCAGCCCAGGCATATATGCCAGGCCTGGGTTCATTTTGGCGGGATCCAGAGAGCAGGACAGAAGGGCCTAGGCTATGTCTGGAGGGATCCAGTAGGTAAAGTGGAGCATGGAAGCTCTCCCAAACACTCACTGGGCTTGGGCCTGGGTCTTGGCTTGGGTTGGATTTGATGGGTTCTGAGAGTGCAGAGGAAGTTCTCACTCTCAGGAGGAGCCAGGGCTGGGTCAGGAGTGGCCCAATGGGTGCAGGGTAGCTCAGAAGCCCTCCCACACACTGGCCAACCTGAGTTTAGGATGAGTCTAGAGGGGTTCCTGAAAGCACGCACAAGTTCTACTCATATGCTCTGCTTGGGCTGGGTCTAGAGGGGTCCAACTGGCACAGGGGTTCACAGAAGCTCTCCCACACTCTCCTGGGCTTTTCTTGGGTCTGGAGGGTTCCAAGGGCAAGGCCTATTTTAATTATTTTATATTCTCTAGAAAATATTGGTTTTCAGAATTCAATTTGTACTTCCAATTATATATTCCCTACTTCATAAAGCCTTCCAATACATGAAATATTTAGGTATCAGGAACCTACATCTTTCCTTATGTAGATGATTTTACCCAAATATGTAGCTATAAAAATGTATGTGTTTTGATTTTTCCAAATCACTCTTAGTTCCAGAGACACATATATCATAGTACTTGTGAAAGGTGCTCAGGAGATAGCTCAGCAGTCCAAGTACCTGCCTGGCAAGTATGAGGACCTGGATTTTATCCTTGCTACCACACACCATGCTGGCCCCAAAACCATGCATGGTGGCACATGAGGAAGCTGAGACAGGAGAGTCACTATGAATCTGAACTGCATAGAGAGATCCTGTAAGAAATAAATAAATGAATGAAAACGTTTTTTAAAAAATATACAATACTTGCAACTGCTTGAGAAAGATGAGAGCTAGTTGACAATACACAACTTTGGACTAGCTTAAGTGAAGTATTAAAGGGGAAAGACAACTGAAAAGAAATGGGAGAATATCAAGGTCAAAAATGGCACCTGGCTGGAAGGAGTGTGAAAGAAGGAAATCCAGACTAACAACAGGGCACACTGTGTACTGTCATGAATGAGCCTGGGTGACATGCTATGTTGCCAAGTACATACAAGGGCACCGTGACTTCATTCAAGCCTATGATCAGGATCCCAATCCTATCTGAGCAGATGGGATAGGTACCACACGTTCATGTGACTACATGCTGCCTGTCCTGTCCAGGAGGCAGTTTGGAGACATTCTTTGATGACATGGTCTGTCAGTCATCTCCAGGAGACAGAAAAGGGAGACAGAGTTTATCATCTGACAGGCATGGAGGCAGGTAGCTTCGCAGGTACACAGAACCACATGGGGGAAACACCAGCTGGTTTGGAGGCAGAAAATAGCAGTGGGAGAAAGATTAGGACACGTCTCTTTTTAGGGTGTCTACAGAAAAGGCAAGGCAGTTTGGATAATTTAATTTGAATAGTTTGAATTACTTAAGCTTGGCCAGTTTGAATAATTCTGGCAGAGCCTGAAAGAGTGACTATTTCCATAGGGGTGATCTTTGACTGTCTGATACTTGGCCTTGTGATGATGGAAGAGAACATGGTCTCTCAGAATTGTTGTGACCATTAAATGAAACAGTACTGTAAATGCCTTTACATACAATAAACACTCAGTCAATGATAACAAAATGATGAAAGGGGAAGAGAAGAATCAAGGTGAGAAAGTCACACCTAAATAATGAATCTGTTCAAGTGGCCCTTAGAAGGATGGGGGAAGGAGGGATAATGATTCCCAAGCATGGATCTTGGTCTAGATGACAGGTATGGCATTAGCTATAAAATCATTTGATAGCTGGTATAGTTCTCTACAGTTTAGGCTACCAGCAAATAATCAAATGTCACTGAGGACAACTCATCTATACAGGCCATAGATATTTTACATAGTATTTTTGGCACATGAATTATTCATGTATCTCACTTCATTTTTATGCATTATTTTTGGGGTAGAGGATAAGAGTAAGAATCGCTCAGAATTATGCAAATGCTTTGTGACAATGTAGATGAACCTAAAGAACATTATGCTAAATGAAATAAGACAAGTAGGAACACAAGCATCAGATGATCCTGCTTAAACCTTTTCAAAGGTCATAGCACTCATCGCTGAGGATTCTATAAAACAACAAAACTAAAACATAAGGACAGTAACTACTCTCTTGTTCCACTGAGCATCTGCAAAATCACTATTAGCAATATGTGCCAGGGGCAGAGGAAGTCACTGAAGCAGAAAGGAACTTAATTAGCACCGTCCTATTATCTCAACCCCCCTGGAAAAATAAGCTCCTATGTGATCATTCCTGATTCATTCACTAATCATGCATTTTTTAAACTATAACACCATTTAAAGAAAAACGCATATGCACTATTTTTCAACAAGCAATAAATGTTGAAGAAGTAGAGCAAAGGAGTGAAAGTGTTTGCTGAGCTCCCAGTAGGAAGCCCTACTGCCCTGACAGCCAGCCCAGCAAGCCTTGCTCTGACAATAAAATCACCCTCATCCCCACAAGGACAATGATGCAACCCACAGGCCTGGAATCACACTCTCAGCTGGGACTTCATCCAATTCTGATGTCTCCTTTTGTATCCTGGTCACCAGTTGGCAGATCCACATTGTCTATTTTGAAAATTCCTTTACTTAATAAAGAAAGCCTGCAAATAATAACAAACTAAGTTGTCAAATACAAACTAGAGTGCATCCAGTACAAATGTTTCCCAGAATGTAGCTAGTTATTCAAACACTAACAATTCTGTCTGGCAATAAGAAGTCTTTCTATTCTACTACTTGACTGGTAAAACTCAGTAACTATTTGCAAGTACAGATTAATAAGATTAAAATAGAACTTATTTCCAATTGATAGAGGAAAGCCTAGACTTTCAAAATAAGTGGCATAGGAAATGCTTAACCACCTTAATGACTGTTCTGTTTTAATATGGTATGTTTTGCCTTATAAAAACCTTGGCATACTACTTGCTGCTTCTCCAGGCATGTCTGCCCCATAACTTAACATGAGGCTTTGGGGGAACAACTAGACAAACTGTAACAATTACCAACATTGGCAAATGTGGCTGACAAAGAAATAGTTCACATGCCTGACAAAGATTGTCACAGTTGTCTACTGTGTGTTCATTGTACAGTGCAATAGCATTCACTGGTAAACTCAGTCTGGTCCTTACTGTATTTGTGTTTGTGTTTGGATTTTTATGGTATACAATGCATATTTCTATCAAAGGTGTATAAGACTGAATTTGTTGGACTTATGAATAGACCCAACTTAAGAACACTTTCCCAGAAAAAAGGAACTCATTTGTAAGACTTGGACTTACTGTATACTATAAGTTTGGGTTCTCTAGAGAAACAGAAGAAAGTGTGTGTGTGTGTGTGTGTGTGTGTAAGTATATGGGGAGAGACACACAGAGAGAGAGAGAGAGAGAGAGAGAGAGAGAGAGAGAGAGAGAGAGAATTGTTTTTATTTATTTTATTTTATTTTTGGTACTAGGAATCAAACTTAGGACCTTGAACTTTCTAGGCAGCATTTGTGCCACTGAGCTACATCCCCAGCCCTGAAAGAGGTTTTGATTCATGCAATTATGGAACCAGAAGTCCCAAGTCCGAACTCTGCAAGAGAGAAAAGTTCTAGGCATGAGAACTATCAGCACTGATGTAAGTACAGAAGATGGAGGCACAGCTGAAGCAGAAATGGTGGATATGTTTCTTTTATCCTGCCCTTTTAATGTACTAGGACCTTCAGTGGAATCAATTCTGCCTGCCAATATCAGTAAGGTCTTCCTCACAAAGTGTCTTCCAAAGTTAATCTCTTACAGAAACAATCTCATGGACGTACCAAGAAATAATGATTACCAATGAACTGGGCGTCTCTTAGCCCAGGAAGTTGATGCATAATATAAACCATCGCAAATAGTTTCTGAAGAGTCATTATTTTCGAATAGCCATACTATCCTTACATTGGTATGTACTTACTTTCTCTCATAAGGTCAAAAGGGAAAGAAGAAACATGGAAAAAACTAACAGTATCTTTGCTGAAAAGTGAAAGAATAAAAATTCCTATAAAGGATGGCCAAATTTTTTCCTTCTCAGAGGGAAGCAGTCAACTCTGACTCTGAGGCCACAATGCCCACAGACCTCAGCACTGGCCAGGGGCTCTCTAGCAACTCAGTGCCCTAGCAAATCACTTTAAGTATTACAGGCTCTAAGGAGACATAGAAGGAATATTTGAAACAACCAAAAAGGTAAAGAAGCAACATAAAGCAAGCTTTTGCCCTCTATACCTCAGACAAAGGACTAACATACAGAAGATAACAAGTCCACCAAAAATGAATATACACATCAGAAAAAGAACAACCATAATGTGTATATATGTTTGGACAAGTTCTGCTTTAAATCACTCAAAATAGTACAGCCCCTTTCACAAAAGAAGTACATATACATGCATGAAGAAATGGCCAAGTCCTTTTTGTGGTGGCAGCAAGCGAGAAGGGAGCACCAGGAAGGCCTTGGGCACGCTGCAGGAGTACAAGGTGGTGGGTTGCTGCCTGCCCCCCAAAGTGCTGTAAACCGCATCTCTACCGCATGGGGATTTTGAGACCCAACCATGTTATCACCAAGTCCTGTTTCTGATACTTCATATCTTAGCTGAAGAAGATGAAGAAATCTTCAGGGGAGATCGTCTACTGTGGCAGGGGTTTGAGAAGACTCTGCTGCAGGTGAAGAACTTCAACGTCTGGCTGTGCTATGTGGGTGCCACGCCCGCAGTTACCGAGAGTACCAGGACCTGACCACAACAGGAGCCTTCACCCAGTGCTACCAGAACATTGGCGCCCGGCACTGAGCCCGTGCCCACTCCATCCAGATCATGAAGGTGGAGAAGACCGCAGTCAGCAAGTGTTGCCGGCCCGCTGTCAAGCAGTTCCAAGACTCCAAGATCACATTCCCCCTTCCCCACTGGGTCCTGCATTGCCAGCACAAGCTTCACCACCAAGAGGCCCACCTTCTAGAGGCAGTGTCAATAAACCTGGCGCTGCTCCGCAGAAAAGAGAAGAGAGGGAGAGAGAGATAAGAGAGAGAGAAATCTTCAATACCACTGGCCATTACAGAAGCACAAATTAAAACATTTAAAATTCCGTCTTGCCTCAGAAAGAATGGCCACCTCCAAGAAATCAAATAATAAATACTAAAGAGGCTGCAGGAAAATAGAACCTTTCTCTGATGTTGCTGGGAATGTAAACTAGTACAACCACTATGGATGTTTCTGAAAAACTGAAACTAGAAATTTCATTTGACCTAGATTTTCCCCTATGTCCTCAAGGGAGTTAAAAACGTTATATTACAGTGATACGTGAGCACACATGTTATTAGCAACACAATAAGGACTAACTCTCGGAAACAGTCTATATATCTACCAAAAGATAATTAGTTAAAAAAAATGTTGTATCAGCCAGGTGTGGCGGTGCAGGCCTGTAATCCCAGCACTCAGGAGGCTGAAGCAGGAGGATTGTTGTGAGTTCGAGACCAGCCTGAGCTTAAGGCCAGCCTGGACTGCATAGTGAGACCCTGTCTCAAAAAGACAAAAAAAAAAAAAAAATGTTGTATTTACACACAATAGAGTTCTACCTCACCATAGAAAAAGATAAATTTGAGTCATTTGTGTAAAAAGACAGGAAGTAGGGAGGAAGATGAAGAAAAGGATAAAAAGGGAATTAAGGTGTATTATATATATGGACTAATTCCTTACAGGGAATGCAAGCAGTATGTAGTACAAACCTGGACTACTAAAAAATAAAAGATAAAAGAAGGTGGTCATTTTAGTTGCAAGCATATTTTAAAGTTTATCTCCATTTCAAAACTGCCATAGAATCACTGCATGAAGCATGGTTTTAATGCAAAAATACTACAATAAAGCTACTTTTGGACTATGCCTCATTTGCAGGTCAACACTTGCCTGGCTACAGCTGACCTTCAGGCAGCCCATGGTTCTGAGCCCTGTGATGAGGTGTCAGGCAGGTGGCTAAGAAGAGCACACCGGTACCCATCCTTCTGCTGGCAAGTGAGACACAGCTGTCACGTAGTATGATCTGATGATTCAACCTCAGATCACTTGGAAAAAGAAAATGGATTTATTTTTGAAGCTTCATATCTTGTGCTATGTAAAAGAAAGCTTCAAATCAGCCAAGAACAGGCCTGGCAAGTGTGTGGGAGAGCCTCCATGCTCCCCTGCTATCACTGAACCTCCCTAGATGAAGCCCAGGCCCGGTGTGTGAGTGAGACATTCTGCCAAGCTCTCAGGAGTCAGCTCAATCCTGCCCCTTGAGTGAGAACTTCCACAACGCTCTCAGGACCCCTCCAGATCTAGCACAAGCACAGGGCCTGCAAGTGTTTAGAAAATCATCCGCACACCTCTATGACCTAGGACACTTGCATACCCAGGCCAGTTGCAGGGTGAAATACTGCAACTCAAGTCTGTGCAGAGAAACTAGGGGCCAGAACTACCCCACTAATCCAGGAGCAGAGCATCTGGACAAGGGGCACAACAGGTTCACTTCTAAGGGCTTCAGTAGGAAGGAGCTGAGCACAGCAGCCAGACTGAAGCCAGGCAAAACTGGATGAAATCAAATGTAGTAGATCTGCACCCAAATTTCAGTAGGTGCTAAGGTTATAACTGGACAAAACTCTATAACAAAGATCAGAAGACAGTGCTATACAAACTGACAAAGAGAAGGAGCAAAATGTAATCTCAAGCCCTGAAGCCACCCAGAACAACTGCAGAGCACACTAGCACATAACAAACTAGGAATTACACAGATGAAATGTCTGAATCAATGGTGTCAGAAGAAATGAAACAACTGCAAAAAGGTACAGAGAAACTCAGATCAGAAATAACCTCTGAAATAAAAAGGAAATCTCTGAATTAATACAGGCTGAAGTAAAAGTTCAAATGCAGAAATATATAGAGGAAAATATCATAAATAATCTCTGTAGTAAAATAATAAATGCTTCTCAAAAAGACACTGATAAAAAGTATAGGAGATTAGAAAAAAGATTGATTCCTTAAATGAGGAAAGAAGAAAGAAAGAAAGAAGAAAGAAAGAAAGAAAGAAAGAAAGAAAGAAAGAAAGAAAGAAAGAAAGAAAGAAAGAAAGAAAGAAAGAATTTCTGTAGTAAAAGAATTAATAACTGCTTTACAGAAAGACACTGATAAAAAAAAATGGAGTAGATTAGAAAACCGACAGATTCCTTGAATGAGCAATACAGAGAAGAAATAGATTCTATGAAGCAGAGCCAGAGAGATATAGAGAACCTTAAAATTGCAATCACAAGCTTGCAAAACCGTTTGAGTGAAAGTGAAGATTGAGATTCAGATCCTGAAGATGCCATCACAGCTAGTGAAATGGTAAGAAAAGATCTTTTAAAAGATCTTTTAAAAACAACTAGTATGTAGGAAAAATAATTCATTACCTGCAAGATGATGCAAAGATGAACAACTCGAGAATGATAGGCATCAATGAGAAACAGAGTCAACACAAATGGTATAAAAAGAATATGGGCACAATAGCAGAAAACTTCCTCAGAAGTTTAGTAGAAAACTATGAGAAAACAATCTCACATTCAGTTAAAAAAAGCACACAGAATACCAAATAACTTCAAGCCAATTAAAAACACAATGAGAAATATAATACTCAAGATCCCAGAAACATAGGACAAGAATAATACACTACAGAAAAAAAAAGCAGATCATATTTAAAAGAAAACCAATCAAATAACGACAGACTTCTATTCAAAACAATGAAGGCAAGAAAAGCATGGAGCAGAGTACCTCAAGTTCTCTATTGAAAGCAAATACCCTGCAAACATCTCTTTCAACTTTAATAGAGAAGTGAAATGTTTCCATGACAAAAAGCAACTGAAGAATTTTATGATGTCAAAGCCAACAGTACAAAGACTGCAAAAGATGTTCTAGAGAGGAACAAAATGATCAGAACTCCATAAATGAGAACAATAGGAACCTACTAAATATAGCAAAACATACAGGAGAAAGCAACAGCAGGTAAATAATACGTCGATCGTAAGTCAGTACATCTCAATTAAAACTATTAATGTAAATGGACTCAATTCACCAATTAAAAGAGGTAGAATGGCACAATGGATTAGGAAACAAAATCCAACAATACGCTGTATTCAAGAAACACATAACTCATAAAAAACCTTACTAGATAGAAAGTCAAAGGATGGAAAACAATACTACACAACACAGCACCTCAGAATAAAGCAAAGGTAGCAATCCTATTCTCAAACAGTCTCAACTACAAACCAAGATGATCAAACAAAATAAAGAAGGCCACTATATACTAGCTGGGGGTAAAATTAAAGAAGAGGTAACACTCACAAATATGTATGCACCAAACACAGCAACACTCAACTATATAAGACAAATGTTAATGGACACAAATAATCTAATATACAATACAGGAGAGGATAACAACCCCTTATCCTAAAACAACAGGGCAAGCAGACAAAAAAATTAGCAAAGAGCTAAAAGAACCAATCCAGACCTTGGAACAAGTGGACTTACTGGTCATATGCAGAGTGCTCCATACAATTGCAGCTGAATATATATTTTTTTCAGCTGCACATAGGTCATTTTCAAAAATAGACCACATACTAGTCCATAGGTCATGTTGAAGTATAGGCAAGAAAATGGAAATTATCCCACGCATATTATCGGACCACAGCACAATGAAACTGAAAATAAAAGAAACCAGAGAAACTTAATAAATACAAGGAAGTTAAACAACACTCTACTGAGCAACCAATGGGTCACAGATGAAATTAAACAAGAAATTCAACAATGTCTACAATTCAATGAAAACTCAAACATAAAATCTGAATTTATGAAATGCAATGAAAATAGTTCTCAAAATGAAATTTATAGCTGTGAACTCACACATTAGGAAAACAGAATGGGAACAAAAATACACCCTCATATTGCACCTCCAACATCTACAAAAGGAAGAGCAAACCAAACCCAGAACCCAAAGATGGGAAGAAATCATAAACAATAGAGCAGAACTTTATTCAATTGAGATGAAGACAACAGTTCAAAGAATCAATGAATCAAAAAGCTGTTTCTTTCAGAGATTAAATAAAATTGATAAGCCCCTAGCTAACCTCATCAAAAAGAGGAAAGAAAAAATATTCAAATACAAGCAATAAGGAATGAAAATGGTGAAATCACCACAGACACAGTGAAAATTAAAAAGATGATCAATAGCTACTTTGAGAACCTTTACTTTCACACAATAGAAGACACAGAAGAAATGGACACATTCCTGGAAGGGAACAAATAATCATAGCTGAATCATGAAGATGTAACAAATGTCAATAACCCAATAAGAGCCAATGAAATAAGAAATATAATTAAAAACCATACTAACAAAGAAAACTCCAGGTCTTGATGAATTCACAGTTGAATTCTATAAGAAATTTACAGAAGATATAATCCCAATACTCCTCAAACTCTTCAATGAAATTGAAAAGGAAACAATCCTCCAAAAATCATTTCTGCAGGCAAGTATTATAATGATACCAAGACCAGGGAATGACACAACTAAAAAAAGAGAAAAACAGGCCAATCATCCCCATGAATATAGATGCAAAAATCTTCAATAAAATCTTAGCAAATAGAATGCAGCAAATCATTAAGAAGGTCATACACCATGACATCCCAGGGATGTAAGGACTGTTCAATATCTGTAAATCTATAAATGCAATAAACAGTATTAATAGATCCAAATCTAAAAACCACATGATCATCTCAAATGATGCAGAAAATGCTTCTGAAAAGGGCCAGCACTCATTCATGTTAAAAGTCCTACAGAAAACTGGAATAGATAGTCTCTATGTCAATCTGATAAAAGCAGTCTCTAACAATCAAAGGCTTCCATAATTCTAAATGGGGAAAAACTGAAATATTTTACTCTCATATCTGGTACAAGACAAGGATGTCCTCTATCACCCCTCTGATTCAACATAGTTCTGGAATCATTAACTAGAACACTTAGCAAAGAGAGAGAAATAAAAGGAATAAGAAAAGGTATAGAAGAAGTTAAATTATCACTGTTTCCAGAGGACATGATACTTTACTTGAAAGACCCAAAAAAGTTCACCAAGAAGCTAAGAGAATTGATACACAAATTCAGTGGCATAGAAGGGTACAAAACAATACTTAAAAGTCAATAGTATTCCTCTACACAGATAACAAACACACTGACAAGGAAATTAGAGAAACAAAACCTTTTATAATAGCACCATGGAAAAGGAAATACCTTGGAATTAATCTAACTAAAGAAGGCAAAGATCTTTTCAAGAAAAATTGCAGTACTCTTTAAAAAAAAGCATATCACAAACGTTTTCAGAAAATGTAAAGATATTCTCTGTTCCTGGATAGGAAGAACCAACATTGTGAACATGTTCATACTCCCAAATAGGCTGTACAGATTTAATGCAATCCCTATCAAACTGCCACCAACATAGCTCACAGACCTATAGAAATCATTCCTAATGTTTATTTGGAAATAGAAAAGACCTAGAATAGAAAAGGCAATCCTGAGCAATAAAGACAAGGCAGGAGGCATTATAATTCCTGACTTGAAATTATACTACAAAGCAACTAGGATGAAATCAGCATGGTACTAGCAACAAACTAGACATAAGGATCAATGGAATAGATTTGAAGATTTAGAAGCCTCCATGAACACACTCAGCTACCTTAACTTTGACAAAGGTGCCAAACATGCCTACTGGAACAAAGGTAGGCTCTTTAAAAAATAGTGCTGGAAAAACTGGCTCTCTACATGCTGAAAACTAAAATTTGACACTGGTCTATCACCATGCACTAAACTAAAGTCATAATGAATTACATAATTAAACATAAAAACAGAAACACAACTCTTGAAGACACAGGAGTAGGCAGAGTTCATTAACAAATATCAAATCACACAGGTAATACTTGAAAGAATTGACAACTAGGACCTCCTCTTATAGAGAAGTTTTTGCATACCAAAAAAATTATCAACAAGGTGAAAAGACAACCCACAAATTTAAAAAAAAAAAAAAAAGCCGGGCGTGGTGGCGCAGGCCTGTAATCCCAGCACTAGGGAGGCTGAGGCAGGAGGATTGTTGAGAGTTCGAGACCAGCCTGAGCTACAAAGTGAGCTTAAGGGCAGCCTGAACTGCACAGTGAGACCCTATCACAAAAAAAAAAAAAAAAAAAAAAAAAAAAAAAGTTGACTAATAGCATTCAGACAAAGGCATGATCTCTAGAATATATAAAGAACTAAAAAGATTAGGGCCCTCAAGTTTAAAGATCCAATACAGAAATGGGCATCTGAGATGAACACATACTTCTCAGAGGACAAAATTTAAAAAGCAAATAAATATATGAAAAAATGCTCCACATCACTAGCCATCCGTGAAATTCAAGCTAAAACACTGAAATACCATCTCACTCCAGAAAGAATGGCTATCATAAAGAAATCGCTCAGGAAGAAATGCTGGAGAGGCTGTGTGGAAAAAGGCACCCTCCTCCGCTGCTGGTGAGAATATAGACAGTGCAACCATTATGGAAATCTGTGTGGAGACTCCTTTAAAAACTAGAACCATTCAAGCCAGGTGTTCCTCTACTGAGAATTGTCCTGGAGTAACTTAAAACGTCATACCAAAATGATGTATGTGTACCTGTGTTTATAGCAGCACAATTTGTGATCGCCAAGTCTTGGAAACAAGAATGGATGAAAAAGATGTGGTATTTTTATACAATGGAGTATTATTCAGCTATAAAGAATTGTAAACTCAAAGCTTTTATATTTATGTGGATGCCACATGAAAATAAACTCATAACTGTAATAAACCAGACTCACATGTGTAAATATTGTATAGTCTCCCTAGTATAAGAACTCAAAAGGAGAAATAAAAATAGAAAGGCATAACACAAAATGAGAAACCCACAGTGTAAATAAGGAGCAGAATAGTGGACAGATATTGTGAAATAGAAAAATATCTTCAAGTATAAAGAGGTAGAAAGGAGGTAGAGGAGGGAAGGAAGAAAAAGAAATAGAAATTAGAAGGAAAGGTGAAAACAGATTTTGTAAACAGGGAAGATAAGAAAAATTGCAGAGAAGTGTGAGGAATGGGAATGAGAAGATGAAAGATGCATGATGTATGGGTATAAATTCCGTGTGATGTTTGTGATCATCAGATACAGTAAAATGTACTAATAAACGATGACCAAGCACTCCAGCACAGGCCTGGCATGCATGAACAGATGTACATATGTCATCAGAAATTATGTGTTCTCAAAACTTAAAGTATGAATGAAAGTGTAGTAGAAAAAGGTCAGAAGATGTGAGAAGAAGGGATATTAGGAAGGACCTGGCTGCCTTTGAGGGCCTTAGGGCTGTTAAATGTACAAATAGTGAGATGCAGAATTTGCCACCTACACACATTTGGTAGCAGCCATAAAGTGAGTGGATTTAAATGTCCTACCACTTATTCTGTCCTTTTCTTGTCCCTGGACTTTAGGTGAACATAGTATAATAGTTTTTTCATTTATTTCATCATTTTTTCTAATTTTTCCATGATTTAAAAAGTCCCAGTGCAGTTCTGAATGGCTCAAGGAACTGGGATTTTAAGTTGCCTCTGTAGTTGCAACATAAAATTTTTTGAAGGCATTCAACTAACAGCATAGAACTGGCTTTCAGAAAAAGGGGATTACAGGAATGCAACAGATGACTGTACCCCGAGTTACATTAGCACACTCACAAGCTATTGCAGAAATGACAGATGGCATCTGCCCAAAGTGGCTGCTATCAGAAAAGCAGGCCGTACTTGAGCACTCCTCACATTTCTCACCATGCTCTGTAGCTCTGGGAACACAGGCTTCCAGTATGTCCTTCTTGTGGCCTGCAGCTGCCACCCAGGTTGTGAATTTCTTAGCACCAATCCACTAGAGGAGCAGGCACCTATTTCCACTGTCATTTTTTCATTTTCATTCACTTTCAGCATTAACATTTGTTACCAAAACATAAATTGTCCCTGTAAAATGCATCTGTATAATTTTACCCACAGGACTAGAAATTTTGAGTGATCTTTCTATGCAAACAGCAGCTTGAGTGAGTTTCTCTAAGTCATTGTGTTTGTGTTCCATAATAAAACACCTTCAGCACCATTCAACATTAATACATAGATGTTCTAGTTGCATTTTCAATGCTTTTTAACAAATATAATCATAAGTGATCTTTTTCACTCCCACTGTGGTGACAAAATTCCTTCAGGCATGCTAAAGCTGAGTTATGCCCTCTGCCAAGAAAACAAAGGATTAAAAATAGGTGGAATAAAAGCTAAAAAGGCCACTAATCTTGGAGCTATGGGATGGTAGCCAGGAACAGAAAGATTACAAAGTCTTTTCTTATGGATTTTCTTATGGATCTCTTTGGTTTCTACTTCACTTTTCGTTAACACTCAGGCTATTATCAATGAGGCATTTACCAAAGTGAGATTAATCTTGAAGACCCTGTATGTATGCTCTCCCAAATTAGTAAAGTATTCAAAGTAAATTCTACGTGGAAAAGCAGAATGAGATTCTTCTACTGTACTGTTACTGTCTGTGGCGATCAAGAGCCAGCCAGAGCCATGAGCATCACAAATTTTTCTTATTCAAAACTTCAGACAGAGTTGCACAACCCCCTCTGAGAGAAGAAGGAAAGAAATTTGGTTATATGTTGTTTAAAAATGTTGTTTTCTTTTTTTATTCATCATATTTTCTTCATAGTTTTTGCAGTGGAAGAGTATTATACAAACCCAGACAAATTACTGTGAATGTAAATTGGTCATATAAATGATGCAAACTTAGGTAACGCAGAGGAGGAACCACATCAGTGAGTTTGATTCAGGTTTACAGGAGGATAGAACCGGCCTTTATTAAATAGATTATTAATGCATGGTACTGCATTACACTCCTACAAAAATAAGCTGATAATATAGATATTGTACTTTTCATAGATTAAAAGAAAAATTAATATTAAAACGGTTAGTATAGCTTGCTCATAATTGACCTATTATGAACTGGCCATTGATGACAGCTCTGGGACCCCAAAGCCAGTACTCCTGCCACAGGAAAAGAAACCTTCTTGAAGGGTTGGACTTGTGTTCTTCCACATTGAGCTCTTCCCCAAGGATTTGAGCCCTTCTTGCAGACTCTAGATGCTTTAGTTGGAAACTTTTCTTACTGTCCATTCTGTACTAATTATCTTACTGATTCATTCTTTATTTTCCCCATATCATTTTCAAATCAGGAAACAAATAGTCCAAGCTTGATTTTTTTGGTGAGGTTTGTTTGTTTGCTTATTTTAATACAGAATCTTGCTATGTACTTCAGAAGATCCTTGAATTCTCTGTGTAACCCAAGATGGACTTGAACTCTTGGGCATCCTCCTGAGTCCTAGCATTATGGGCATGTACCACTGTGCACGGCCATTGTTGATTACTTATTGAATCTGTGGTTACTAAAGTCATCTCTATATCAAATGAATGGATGCTGCTTATACTACCTCCTAAGGGGTTCCTGCTATCAACTTCTTATTTCACCAGCTTCCTTTAGCTCTACCCCAGAGCTACCTAACATTTTACATCCCTACATTCCCAACAGACACCCTAACATTTATCTTCCTGACTTTCTAATGTAATTCTTCTGGCTTCCTCCTCTCTGGCCTGAAAACATTTTTGTCTCCTTTCTAAACTACTGCCTCTGGATCTTGGCACCCTGCTTGTCAGAAGAGTACTTTGCTCTCAAAATTCATATAACTTTATACCATTTCTCAGAAAATCACCACATGCACAGGAATCACCTCTTATCTATAAAGGTTATATTCCAAGATGCCACCCTGACATCTGAAATCATGGACAGTACTGGTATCTATGGCTTTTCCTGTACTATGATAAAGTTGAATTTATAAACAGAGTAAATCAGTAATAGCTAATACTATATAATCATTATTGTGTTATGCTATAATAAAAATGGCAGTAACGTAGTCTATCTGTATCTCTCAAAATGATTTCATGGTGCTCACTATTGTGGCAGTGTGTGTGGATGCAAGGCTGTGTGACAGAGGCAAGGGGGTGACACAGGCAATATGGTAGACACAGAGAAATTCTCTAAGGACCCAGTGACTAAGATAGCCACTAAGTCTAGAGTGTGGATAGTATGTGGTTCATATCTAGACTGAAGAATAATGTGTGTACTTGCTCTGACAGAGCAGGAAACCATAAAATCTCATCACGCTATTCAGAGTAGTCTGTGACTTAAAATTCATGAATTATCTGTTTCTGAAATTCTCCATTTAATACATCTATTTTTTAGGTTATAATAAGGTATTTTATAATAAAAATGGTTTTTCTCCCTCTAAGCTGTTGTCCTAAGAATAACAAAGAATGAAGTTGACAAGACAGGAATGGGGAATGAACTGCATGTTGTTTATTAGAATAACCAAAGCTTCCTCCAGGGGATGTCATAGAGGCACCTAAATCTAAGAGTTAATATGTAGGTTTTGGGGTGTGAAAGAGGCAGTTTGTCATTGCTGGATGCCACCTGGTACCATTTGCAAAACTTGAAAGTTGCACAAAAACAGTTACCACTATTCTTAGGCTACTTGCTTACAGCAGATTCTATTAGTTCATTGTGTTCCAGTTAGGCCTTGGTCCCTTGTGCTTCAATTTTCTGAGGCTTTCTCAGCTTATGTAGGCCCTGACTTGCACATTTCTCAGGCCCTTGCACTTTGTCCTTTTATACTCCGATCTCAGTCTCCCCTCAACAGTGGTGACCCTAACTGCTCTTAGAGGTGTGAGAGCATGGAGTGCTCTGGATGCCCTGCTTTTGCCTAAAAGGAGGGCGCAGAGGTTGGCAGAGCAGTGGTCAGGCTCACCACTGTGAAGTTTATCTGAGAAATCAGGAAGAGTTGCTGTCTGTGAGTCCTTCTACATCACCATGTGAACCCTGAAAGCAAAAGGAGGAAATAAGTTTGACCAAGAGACTGAGTATGGACAGTCTGAACAGGGAGGCCACAGATCACTACGACTTGTTAGACTGTCAGCGGAGATCAGTGAAGTAATTGCACCCTTGTATATTGGCTCTGTAGTATTATTTTTTTAATTTTAATGAGAACATATTATTATTTTATATATCTTGTTGGTTATACATTTTTGCTAGGTTGTTTAAGACCAAATTCATCATATATATATATATATATATATATATATATATATATATATATATATTAAATTTCTGTCTTTTTCTATCTATCTGTCTGTCTATCTATCTATCTATCTATCTATCTATCTCGAGATCAACTAAGGTTCCTCAGGGATGACTTTTGCAACCACACTCAGAGCCTTTTGGCTCTACTATCAAAGTAATCTGCCACAATGAGTCACAGTCTTGCTTGACATTTGTCACCCCTTGGAAATGTGAGAGACATTTTGCTTTTTGGTGGTCTTCCTTTTAATATAATGTATGTTGTTTGACTTGTCTCCTCTGGGACTGAGAAGGCTACACAACTCATTAGAGTTCAGGATCTTTGTAGAGAGGTCTCCTCATATACTAAGTTGTTGTTAATCTTGAAGGGCCATGGCCAAAACACTGTTTTGTTTATCCAAGTTTTCTTCTTAGATTTGACCTGAAAACCTCAGCTGTCAAATACCCAGGAGATAAGTTACACAGACACTGAAGTGGGAGCAGAAGGTTTAACCAAGGGACTGGGAGATGGCTCAGTGGAATAAGCACTTCCCTGGCAAGTGCAAGTGCCTGAGCTCAATCCCCAGTTCTAAAAAAGTTTAACCATCATATCTCGATATCACATCTGGATATCAAGCTCCTTAAAGTATAATGTATTGTCAATGAACTGTTATTTTTCTCAAGCTTGATTTTGTGGAAGTCAAAATGTGTATAATGTTAACAGATAATATTTATAAACTTTTACAGAGAAATTTTGAAATAAAAAACAAAACATTTCAGCATAATAACAGTGGTGACACTGTTAGAGTCATTTGAGGTTTTTGCAACTCTCTAAAAGTATATTTATAGACCGGCCAGAGACAGCGCGGCCGACTCCGCCGTCCTGCTCCATCCCGCCCGCCCCCGCCCAGCCCCTGAGA
>PVKA01021978.1:0-37822 GCA_004027165.1 Ctenomys sociabilis
TGTGTGTGTGTGTGTGTGTGTATTTTATTTTTATTTTTTTAATTTATTTTTTATTTTACTGAAGTACCAATATCAATCAGACAGTTTCAAGACACCGTAACAAGACAGATTCGACAAATTAATACATTGCAAACTGTTTTCATACTGCTTTGGTAGCATACAAGGTGCATACATGATATTATACCTACAGACATTATTATAGCAGATGTCTCTTATCAGTAAATTAAGAGTGTAGCTGTTTACTTATCTTATTTTTTATACCTGAATTATATCAAAAATTCAATAATTATTTTCCTAGTGGATGACCGTAGTACTAGAAGCCAACATAATATCCTGTCCAACTACCATTAGTGCAGATCTTGCCTCTCATAGAATTATGTAGAAGCACAGAGTTATCTATCACAACTGTACTGTCATGTTTTTTTCTTTCTACACCCCTTCCTTTGTCTACACCTGTCTAAAGTGGGCACTCCATTGTCATTCAACTAACTCAGGTGGTGCTTGAACTCGACACCACAATCCAACAGAGTCCAGCATTCTACAACAATAGTGAGTTATTCAAAGAAATTGTCAACCCTAGCCATTTACAGTTCAGCTTAATATTATGGCCCCACGATGTATACTTCATTTTTATACTTTTCTGCTGGATGGCTAAGACCTAAAGCTGAATCTACAAGTGCAGCTCTTCTCAGGGACCTGATGTCACTGGACAACACAATGCTGAGACCAAGTGTTGACATAGTCCAGAGCCACTTCCAGCCAGTGCAGCTCAGTGAGAGAACTTGTTGGACACCAGTCAGCACTGCTGGGTGCTGGTCTCTCTGCTTGGCCCTTAGGATTGGACACCAGCTTCTGGCAGGTGGACAATGCCAGGGCCAGAATCTGTTGCTCTCCAGTGTTAATGGCCCTTTCTACTTCTCTCTCTCTCTCTCTCTCTCTCTCTCTCTCTCTCTCTCTCTCTCTCTCTTCAAATGACTGCCCTGTCCAGAAAAATTCCTGAGTAGACTTATAGGACCTTCTGAGACCATGCTACCCAATGCATAGATCAAAAACAGATTTACAAGGGCACCAGAGTGGCTCTTTCTTTAACTGAACCAGTGATATAGCACAAGGGGTTCATGATACCACAGGAAGTCCTCCTAGACTGCTCAGCAAAGCATGAGGGTGGTGCTGCTTATGTAGTAGCTGCAGAACTGTGATTGGTCCAACTAGGTCCAGTACTGCTTCACAGTGATCTAAGTGCAGACCTGTAAATGGCTCAAGTAGATGAAGGGCTACAGGACAGCTACAGCTGTCATGGCCAGCAATTCATCGTGAGCATAGAGGGGACAGTTGTTTGACTGACAGCTGTCTCTGGGAAAAATTAGCAGGACTGGAATGGAATCTTGGGAAGGGTTAGCTGTATTTGTCATACCAATTGGCTGAAAGAGATGGAAATGTTAATGGGCCCAGGTTACTCTCCCCTTGACCTCAGCCACTAGAGGGAGATGCCATCTCCCTTTCTCAACAAGACAGGAACATGTGACTGAAATAAGAGAAGGGCACAAGTGCTGACAGTCCAGCTGCACCCTTGTGGAGGGTAAATGGTTGCTTACTCACCAGAAAGAGACCCAGGTAAGTTGTATCAGTCCACTAGTACGGACAGGGGAGTGGAAAACAAGGAAGTGAGAAGAGTGGGTATGACAGTTGTGAACCAAAGCATGATCCCATCTAGCCAGCACAGCAGAAGCAAAAGAGTTGAGCATTTTTCTTCTGTCTTTTAGGACAATAAATATTTTTCTCAATGTTCTGTTCTTCCACTAAATTGCACTAAAACACAAAAAGTTTATTAGCCAAAACTGTTGTTCCCTTAAAATTGTATTAGAATCTTACGCCAGGGAGACAATATGATGCTTACACATGTGAGTCTTATTTATTTCACTTATGAGTATGGTCTCTAGTTGCAGCCACTTACCTAGAAAAGAAAGAGTGAATAAGATCCAAAAGATACAATAGATATTGAGCTCCCAGTTGAAAGAACAACTGGGATGGGGGAAAGGAGAAAAGAGCAAAGGAAAAAAATGTATCTATATAGAAAAATTTTTACTACTAATTTCTATTAGCTCATTGAAAAAGTTAGTGCTTATATTGATCAAGATAGATAGATAGATAGATAGACAGACAGACAGACAGACAGACAGACAGACAGACAGACAGATAGATAGATAGATAGATCAATTTTACATTTCTATATCTGGTAAACTGACCAATTACTTTGAAGATAACAATATAATAATTATTGTTAATTTCCTACCATTTTGCTTTGAAATTTTTATCACTTTTTTTGTTCTAAGATAAAATATTCAAAGAGAATAAAAAAATAGTAAAAACCGGAAAAAAAAAAGAACATTAGAAATGCTGCACAACTTCACTAACCCAAAGGATGGGAACTCAGCAGTGGTTGTTACACTGCGTATGGCTGCCTTCTAATTAGTTATTCAGATTACCAGACATAAACATGCAAAAGTGGTCAAGAAAATTAAAAAGGAGAGAGAAAAAAGAACAAAGAAAAAATGAAGTATTAACTGCTCCTGTCAATAGACCAGTAAAAATCAGCAGAACACTTACCCAAGGTATCCTGTGCATATATACACATATACAATTTTTTTTTAATTATATTATGGCAAGCACAGAAGCAAATTCCAAGGTGTTGCTGCAGTAATCTCTCAGATTCTAGGTCCCAGTGAGCACTGGTCACCACAGCAGTAGCCCCACTCTAGCCAATGACCTTAGAGCACTGCTGATCTTCAGAGATGATCTCACATTGCTGACAAAGGTTCCAGGCCGAGATTGTGCTCAGATTTGCTAGATGCTGAACTCCACCACCCTCATTCCCAAGTACAGTGCTGTCCGGGGCTGAACAGAGAAGAGAATCTGGCATCACACACAGTGAAAAACAAGAAATCCTTCTGTATTTTCCTATCAATAAGGAGAATTTTATTAAAAGAGTCTCAGTTCCTAAAAGTGGACCTTCAACAGTCCCACCCATCTGCACTCCAATAATTCTTTCTTCATTAGAATCCAGAAGGAAAGGAGTCTTATTTTCCCTTCTCTTTAAACAGTCATGGACTCCTCATGCAGATTCATTCACCTGAGCTTCTACAGAGACTGACATCGTGTATTATTGGTCTAGAGGGTGTTATAAAGGTTTGCTGCATATTATCTCAGCATAGTGGTCATGTCAGCCACGCTATGCATTTGCATAAGTAGGCTTTCCATTCAAATGAGCGTTCGCAAGAAAGCCAGCTACCTCTAATTAAGATTTTAAAAGTAGAATTGGTGAGATAGCTGAGCAGAATAAGCACCTGCTTAAGTAATCTTGGGGACTGTGTTTGGATCCCCAGAACCACAAGTTGCTCCAGCCCCACACCTGGGAGTCCAGAGCCAGCCACTGAGACCTGGCATGGTGGTGCACACCTGTAATCCCAGAGCTGGGGAGACTGAAGATAGGAGGACCACTATGAATCCAAGCTACATAGTGAGACCCTGTTCCAAGTATATACATATATTTTTAAATAAACAAAGCAAACCTCTACTTTGGTACAGATTAATAGTTTGGTACACATTAATAAACATTTAAATAATATTTATGACACATTTGCTCAGTACCAAACATTGAATAAAATAGCCTGGCCTCTGCCTTTTAGGACTCAGACTTCTATAAGTAAATGAATAACTCGATTTCAGTATAAGAAAACATAGTAAACAGTACAATACAATAGCACGTGAAATGCCATAGGGATGACCAAAAAAGAAATTACCTTTATAAGCAAAAGAAGGTGGAGCAGTGGGCAATGAAAAAGCAAGACTTAAAGCTAAGACCTGAAGATATTTCACCAAGCAGAGCTGGAAAATCAAATATCCATGATTTGAAAGGCAGCACAAGGGCATGATCCCTGTAAGTATCTCTCGGATGGATCAAGAAGTACTCTGCAGTCCTCAGTTTCTCAACAAAATCTGTTCTAGGTGTTGCTGTGAAAGTGTTTTGTAGATGTGATTAAGGTACATAATCAACTGACTCTAAGTAATGAAGATTGCCTGTGATAGTCTGGGTAAACATAATTTATTTGACTGTATAAAAATCAGTACTCAGGCTTCCCTGAGAAGGAAAAGTTTTCACTGGGGACGTGAACTTTAGCCTATGCCTGAAAATTTTGCTCTTCCTGCTGATGACCTGCTGTGTGGATTTTGGATTTGTCTTGCCTGTACTACTACGTAAGTCAGTTTATTGCAATAAATCCTAAAATGTGTGTCCTACCAGCTGTCCTCCTCTGGTTGACCTCTGACTAGGAGGAGAGCTCCTGAGGCCATCTTACCATGGTGCCCAAAATACGACCAAAAGGTTGGCTTCACCTCGATTGATATGCAAAATAAATGTGTCTAAAGTAAATAATTTCACCAAATAAGTAAAAATTCATACAGAAATAAACAGGAAAATGCTCAAAGCGAGCTCAGCAGTCAATAGGTGAGTTTACCAGCATATCGGATACAGCGAAAGACAGAATTAGTTAACTGGAAAATGGATAGTTAAAAAATATTCAGAATGACATAACAAAAGTAAAAGCACACCAAAAATAACCCACAGAGGCTAAGATACAGATTTATTTTTCAGCTGTACAGGTAGCTGAAGTTCCAGAAACTAAGAAACAGTGAAACAGAAAAAGTATTTGAAAAGAAAAAAAATTATTAAGCAAACTAACCATGATAAATATCTGAAAATATCTTTATTCTCTCTTCCCTCTGATTCCTGCTCCTCCTCCTCCTGCTGCTCCTCCTCCTCCCAAAATTCTTGCTTGGCCTGATTTTTTTCCTCAGCACTTTCACTCTTTGCAGAGTGAAACCACATCTACAAAGTGCTGCAACCAAAATTAAAATGAAAAAGAAAAAACTAAATTAAATAGAAAAGGGCACTAATTTTAAATCAGAAACAAGCAGGAGGCTGATTTCTCAAGAGAAACAATAGAAGGCAGTGATCAGTGAAAGTGCTAAGGAAAAAAATCTGGCCAAGCAAGAATTTGGGGGGCAGGAGCAGGAGGAGCAGCAGGAATCAGAGGGAAGAGAAAATAAAGATATTTTCAGTCAAGAAAAAATAAACATAATCCATATCCACTAGATCTGCACAAAAAATAAAGATATTTTTCAGGCAGAGGAAAAATGATCTAGGACACAAAGAAGTAGAGACAGAAATAAAGAATAATAAGAACAGTATAAATGTCAATAAATGAATACATACTGTTGCAGTTTAATGGACCCAAAGTAGTCCACGTTCTTTTGCACTACAAGAATTACCAAGTGGGGGCCAGCCAAATAGCCCAGCAGATTAAAGCTCCTGCAAGCAGGTGTAGGGCGGGCTTCAGTCCCCAGGCCCACCAGGCCAGCCCCGCCCGCAGGGCGAGCTGCAATGGTAAATAAGACTGGGCGTGGTTTGTAATCTCAGCACTTGGGAGGCTGTACAGGAGAATCACAACTAGTCCGATATAGTAGTGAGACCCTGAACACCCTGTAGACCCTTCACTAAATAAAAATTAAAAAAAAAAAAATTACCAAGTGGACAGCACCTCCTAGTAACTAGCAAGTTATTACATTTTTTAGAGATCAGGAGATAGCAGAAGCAGTAGAAACAGGCAGAAAAGCAAAGAAAAAAAAGAGGAGGAAGAAGACCCCCATATAACTCAGGGTTCCCATATTTAAATGGTCAGACACCTCTAATCCAGGGACGTCCTCTTCCTTCTCTCGCTGATGGCCATAATGGCTGCCTCCTCAGACATCGGACTTCCTCAGAGAAATTTGGGTCATCAGCACAGTGGTGCTTGTGTGGTTGCCCCTGGAGGAAAGGGCTCGGCTTCCTCAACTTCCCCATTTCCAGCTCTCCTACAGACTATACAAAACTTTCAAATTCTAGGGGTTAAAATATATGTAAATTTAAAACATTTTTAAAGCAATAAAGACAAGTGAATTTAAATTATTTCCTAGCATTGCTAAAGAGGTGGTGAACATATTCATTTATGTTAAATACCATAAAGTTAAATAAATCTTATGTAGGGTAGCCACTTGAATTATAGTAAAATATTATGTAGTTAAAATTAGAATAAAGAGGAAATATGTATTTAGAAATATTTACACACTAAAGCCAAAAAGAGATATAATTGTACATTAAAAGTGAGTCAAATGGAAAACCAAGGAACTGGGGACATGGCTCAGTAGAATAAGTGTTTCCTTGGCAAACTCAAAGGCCAGAGTTCAATCCCCAGTCCCCCCCCCAAAAAAAGGAAAACCATTTAAAATAGAAACTTTCAAAGCACAAATTCATCAGTAATTATGTTAGACTTGAAGGAAAAAAGGCCTTACTATAAGGAACCAGAAAAGATAAAAGTGAATAGAATATAAAAGATGAACCATACAAAACTCAATGGAAAAATCTTGTGTAGTTATATCAGTACCATCAATATAGACTTGAAGGTAAGAAGCATTATTGGAGATAAAGAAGCATCTTTTCTTACACAAGGTTCACGTCAGTAAGTGTAATAGTTATAAATTTGTAAAGAGCTTGGTAACATAACATCAAATGAATACAACAAAATGTGAACCAAATAAACCTTTCCTTCCTTAATTTTGGTTGTTAGGTATTTTGTCAGTAATGAGAGAAAAGTAACTAAACATTTTTTGAACATTTTCTTCCTGTTTCACAAGATCTATTGTACATGTGGTCCACGTTCAGATTCTTACAACAGAGAAACAGTGCAATATTTATGCGTGTGTCCAGTTTATTCCCGTTAGAAGTATGGTCTCAGGGTGCATCCGTCTACCTAGAAATGCCTCAAGTCTATTCTTCTTGGCATTTCTTGTGCCACATCCATCTTTCCTCTGTCTCCCTAAGTTGATCACTGAGTACCCCTCCTTACACAACCTCCAAGGCCGAGCTCAAATGCCACCTCCTCTGTGAAGCTGTCCCAGAGTCCTGTTCCTAACAATACTTAACAAGTCCTACCTCAGAATTTCAAAATGCATCAAAATGTGCTGGCACTCTTTACCACAGATTCTAATTATTTTTGACATGTATTTAGCACCCCCACCCTTTTAAAGGCTGGGTGCTCCAACCTTACTTGAACATTGCCTGATATAGTGTACAAAATCATAACGGGAATTCACTAAATACCTGTTAAGTGAGTGAATGATAAATTTTCCCAGTTACCCTTTTTCCAAAAGGACCAGCCAACTATAAAATATGTGAGAGCAAATAAAGTAAAAACATTGCTTCTGGAGAAAATGAACCCAGTTTCAAAAGCTAGTAAGCATCTAACACTACAGCAGATGGTACCTAGCAAAACGGACTCCATGGAAGCCACTACAAAACTCCACTGACACTTAAAACCTTGTCCTTCCAGATCTTGAGATACTGGTCATCTGCTCCAGCCAACACAGACCTCCCTGTTTAGAGCTGAGGATTTTTACTGTCTTATCTCAAATCCAAATAATTAAATAAGACTATCACACTTCTGCTTGCCTTCCTTGATTTTTGACCTTTTTCACTGAGTAAAATAATGAGACCAGGTAAATTGGCTGAAGGCAAGAGCAGCTTGGCAAGGGAGCTCTGCCAAAGAACCTGATGGCCTTTGATCAAAAGCATCAATGTTACCTATATAGGGGAAATGATAACATTATTTTGTAGGTTGTGATGAGAATTGAGTGAGAAATCCTCATGAGGCCACCCAGCGATGTCCGTTCTGCCTTGCTTGTCTCTTGCAAGAGAAGCATATCCATTTCCCTTGTTCAAAAAAGCTTTAGCAGGAAAGTGAGAGGTGACAAATCCATGCCCATCACCTCCCTGGAAAAGAAGACATTGCTCCTGGCTGGCTGGCATTTCCAGAGCCTTGCAGCCTTTCTCAGAATTCCTTGTGCACTGGATGAAACTGGATTTCCAAGAGCTGCTCCTAGCCAGGGACTCGCCCAACCAGAGGCAGATTCTAACCCAAAACTAGAGTGAGACTGCCATCTAGAGGACAAAAGTGGACAGGCAGACAACCCACATGGACTTCAGCAAAGACAAACACAGCATCCAAATGAAAGATAAGGTGCCATTCCTTCAATACCAGATTTTTAGGATGCGTCTGCTCACAGTCTAATGTATAAAATAAGATCTGCTTTCTGAAAAGATGAAGAATCCCTTCCCTGACAGTACAACCAATGACATATCATGCAGTCGGTGAAGAGAGTGGCTCAGAATAGGGCCTGAACTCAGGAATTAGATCTCACTTTTCTGGACACTCAAATTTAGTCATACGTCAGAGGGTCCTGCCTCCTCCTTTTCAGCTGAAGGGAGGTAAAGAAAATCCATCAGGACCACAGAGCTAGACAGTAACAGAGCTGGACCAGGAAGACACCACTGCATCATCTGCTTTCCTTCTAAGATAGGAAGGGGTTAACTGATGACTGACGCTGTCAGGTCCTATAGTGCAGTGGACAGAAAGGAGTGTACACAGCACACACTGGCCTGTGACAATCGGGAAAGGTTTGCAGAAGTCAATGGTTTTAATACCTTCGTGAGGCCCTCACTTACCAAAAAGGGAACAAGCGATAACGTTGCCTATGGCCTACATGCCACAGCTCGTCCCACTCTATAAGTTACGTCCATTTAAAGAAAGACCTCTCATGGGTGTTCCTTCAGGTTCCTGGAATGTCTGCACCTCGGGAATTATGCTTCAAGCCTTGAAATGCTTTTGTTTTGAAAAGTGATCACATGGCTGCATATGATTCAAGACATTTCGGACGGAAAAATAACTCTTTTCCAAAAGAAATACTGTACTTAGGGGTGCTATACGTGGCCCCAATATTATGCCTTTTCTTGGCTCATTGTTACATTTGTGGCCAGTTCAAACCCATCCACACAGTCAGTGATGAGCTGCTCTGTGCACGTTACCCTGTGCCACATACTCTGCTAAGCAAGGTACTGAAGACAGTTACGGAAAAGACTTCTTCAGAGATCCAAATTGCTACCCAGGTAATTGTGTAAAGATCTGAAAATTGTATAAACAGGAAAAAGATGGCTCTTCTGGGCAGATACAGCGCTGAAGATTAATTCACTGCAGAATGGAGCTGAGCTTGTGAAGTGCTTTTGTACACTTTTCATGAAGCTTTGCTCGGTGATTCTTATCGCATTGTTTTTCAATTTTTCTTTTTATTTTCTTGAATTTTCACTATAGTTACACCCTCTCTGTGTGCTCCCAAGACTTCCAGCTTCATGAGAACAGTGGGAAATTCTTATTTATCTCAGATAGTCTGTCATCTAAACTGTTGGTGTCGAATTCATTTTTAATCAATCAATGGAGGAATCAAATTTATGACATCAATCAGTCATTAAATTTCACATATTACTCATAAAACCATATACATACCTCTTTAATTTACAATGTAGGAGGCTCTAGATTCAGTTATTGATGATCAATAACAATTTTTAAATTACAATGTTTCCATACAAGAATATTATTGTAAGTCATTAGCCATTTATTACACAAGCACTGCTGCTAGAAAAGATGCCAGATACCACCTGGAGCAGGAAATGAGCCTTTATATAAAATACTGCACAATATCTGAGAGTTCTAATGAGAATAAAAATACTTGGGCTCTTCTTTACTGAGACTTGAAATCTGACTACAATTATGGAAATAACTGCCTTGGTTGAAACCTGGTCACATTACTGGGGCAGAAATATCCAAAGACTGTGACACAGATGAACAAGAACCTTCCAGAGTACAGACACATTTGTGAAATATTGGGTAATAAGGCATGACACTCCCCAACTTTGTTCTAATGAAGCCACTTTTACAACAATAATGTGTCTCTCTATAACAGAATACTACTTTGAAGTCAAGAATGACAGGTGTGAAAGGAAAAGGGTCCCATCTGGAAAATACAATGGTGAGTGGAGTAAACCAGACACATGAGTTTAAATCCCATAGGGTGTCTCTCATTTGAAAGGGAAGGTGCATAGGAAAAGAATAACAAAGTATGGATAGAAGAGGACCAGAAGGTGGATCTATGCAGTAGGGAAGAGGAAAAGTTATATTCCATAACAGGAGATAAAATGAATAAGAGCAAGAATGGAAAATGGATAAAGGGAAATGGAAGGGGAAAGAGGAAGAAGGGGATGTCAAAAACAAAAATGAGTTCTGGAGTATCTATGTAACCACTCTACAAGAGAACTGTAAGCAGTATCAACTGAAAACATCTGCTAATCAATGAACAAATGAAGCCAGTTTTGCACTTTCTAAAATAGGTTGTCTTGAAATTGCACCTCTTTTCTGATCTTATCCACTCAGAAAACTTTCCCTCGGTCTTTACAATTCTAATCAAATCACTTTGACCCTGAGAACACACTTCAACCCTTGAGGCATTAACCCACCCCACCTAATACTCTGTGCAACTTGCTATTAATCAATTTTTTAACAGGAAAGGCTAAGTACTGTGAGGAAAAGCTATGATTTCATGAACATCTATTCTGTGTCCAGCATCAAGATAGAGACTTTTTAAGAATGAGCTCTTTTACTTAAAGGAAAAATTTTACAAAGCAGATGGTACCAGCTCCTGCTTAGACAGAAGAAAGATAATATTCAGAGAGTTGAGGCCACTCATCTAGGGGTATTCAGATAATGAACAGAGACAGGGTCTTTTGTGTAGAACAGGTTGGACTTGAACTCACTGTGTAACACAGGGTGGTCTCATACTCTTAGCGATCCTCCTGCCTCTGCCCTCTGAGCATAGGGGCTACATGCTGGCACCACCACTCCTAGATTTATGTTTTATCTTCCATTAATCATCACACTGTTTCTCTAATTATGAGGTCTATGTAGAAGTTCCTATTTAAAGAGATTAGCTTTAAACACAGGTTAAAGAAATCTCATAGGAAAGTGATAGCGCAATTGGTTTGTGAATCTGTAAAAAACACTGCATGCAATACATAGCTGGCTATGTCTGGAGACATGTTCTGCTCTACACATGCTTCCCTATTTGCTGCAACTGTCTTGTGACTTCTTTTTTTTTTGTGACTTCTTGAACTTCACTTTTACACAAGAGCCTCTCAAGTCTGCATGCACATTAGAAACTTTCAAGAATCCCAGACCGCATTTTAACCCAATGAATTAAGAATTTCTGGAAGAAAGAGTTGAGCACTGACAGTTTTCCAAAGCTTGCAATGATTCTAATGGTGGTCAAAGTTAAAAGCTGCCATAAACTTTGAGACCCTTTGGATATGTGTTATCTTTACTACTCTGTGAACTGAGAGCATCTCCAACAGAGAAGCACCACGTTCAAGTCCTCCCATGGCCAATATTAAAATACAGAACTGTTTTTCCATCATCCACATACAGGGAAAATTCTCCCTCCTTCTTGTTGAGAAAATATTGGCTTAGTATCTGCCAGATGCAAAGTAGTATTAAAAAAAAATAATATTTTAGGGCCAGGGAGATAGCTCAGTAGAATAAATGCTTGCCTGGCAAGCACAGGGCCTGAGTTTAATCCTTGGTACCGCAAAAAAAAAAAAAAAAAAAAAAAAAAAAAGATAATAATAATATTTTAATAGTCATTATGTGAAAGTTATAATGCTATCTTAAGTATTACCTCTTTAATCCCCTTATATCTTGTGGCATTCTATATATATAAGGTTTCAAAACATCACCACCACAATCCTACCTTCTGATTGCTAAGGGCATAGAATGGAAACTCTATTAATGCTTTATAGGTATCTCTTATATCCATTACTCCCATTAACCTTAATTATATAGCAAGTATAAAGAAGAAGTCAAAACCTAAAGAAAAGAAACTTGATCAAAGTCACATAGCAAATAAATGACGAAATTTGAACTATAAGCCATGTCTGGTTTTGCAAGACCAAAGACATTGCCTGGCGCAATAAACTAAGGAACCAGACCCACTCTGTACTGGAAAAAAAGTTACGTTATGTGGAGTGGCAGAGCAATGCCTTCCAAAGAATTTTAACAACATATTTTATTTGGATATTTGGCCCATTGTTTTGATCTATGTAAGCAAAGATACACAAAACATTCCACAGAAGTCCTGTACTTTTTCTATCACCAGGTATCAAGAATTATCATTGGAAGGATATTTAATAATCATTTTGTTTGATCTCTTTGTCATGCAGATGAGAAGGTGAGATCTAGGGATCAGATCATTTACTTATGCTTACACGTAATCCATAAGAACAACAGTAACAGGGGTGCCAGACCCCTAACTCACTTGAGTGTGTTTTAAGGTTTTTCATTCTGTATACATAGAATATTATATCCAGCTTATATGTGATTTTGAAAGTCTTCTTAGCTTCTTGTTTTAATAAATTATGCAAAATAAAGCATTATAAATCAATCAGTATGTAATTATCCCAGGATGGACTCCAGTACATAAGGGATAAAGGAAAGACCTGTCCACTAAGGAAGCATGAAGACTTGAAAAAGGGTTGTCTTAGTTACTCTTCTCTCATTGCTGGGACAGATACCCAAAACTCAAGCTTAGGGAACGATAGGTTTATTTAGCTCACAGTTACTGGCGGTTTCGTAGTTTAAAGCAGCATAAATTACATGGCGAGACCTTGAGAAACCGCTCTTCTGTGCTACAGGGTCGGAAGACAGGCTGGGCGCCATCTTGTCTGGGAAGATCTGCGCCATACCTTCAGGAAAGGCCACCAGGCCTAGAGGCCAGTAGGGAGGTGTATGATGTCACTTTTAAGGTTCGTGCCTGTCTGGCCCCGCCCTGGTCCTTTCGCCCCACCCCTTGAGCCACGTGCTGCTCCTCAAGCGCAAGTAGTGACAGCCCCATGATTTGCATGACACTTTCGGGAGACAACTAGATACAAACCATAACAAGGGTTATGAACCAAATCTAGTTAGTGTGCTTCAAAAAACAAAAGCATATGTTCTATGCTGCACAGAAGCAAGAGGTGGGAAGAGAAAGAGTAACTTATTATTCCTCTCAGATACTTCCTCTGTGACTGGGAAAATGTAATGGTGACATTCCAGTCTTTGAAGAATGTTTAGATTAAACCAAGAAGGAAGTAGGTGCTTGCAGTGCTGTGTGATAAATGATATTCCAGGCTTAAGTCAAAGTGCAGCGAAAAGCATAGAGGAGGAGTTCTGTGGTAAACAGAGGTTCAGCTAGACCTCATATGTCATTCGTATTATTTGGAGTTTTACATCAAGGGTTAAGAAGACCACTGAAAATCTCTATGCTTCAGAATGACTTGAATAAATGGCACTCAGTGCCAGATAACTACAAATGCTCACTTGCAAAAGTGATGAAAAATTGCAAACTATAAACAGGGAGATGAGTAAGTTCACCTTAGAATATTCAAGAAGAAGAGTGATATCAAAGGCAAACTTAGGAGATGTGAGTGAATCAGCTGGTGTCAGCAGGCTCTGCAGACTGGTCAAATATTGAGGAGGAAGGAGTCAGTCAAGCCCCAGTCCTGCCTTCCTTGACCATTGGTGACATAATATGAGTTCAGAGAGATCTTTCCAGGGCACAGGATATGTCCATGAAATCAGAAGGCCTTGAGTTCATGATGTCTTTGTTCACATTATTTAAATGAATTCTAAAAGTAAAATAATGTTTCTATATTTATTCTGCATGAGATCTCTGAGCCTAATGAAAAATTCAATTGAATACTTAAGATAGGTTGGTTTGTGTGTTAATCATTTTTCAAGTTAAGAACACAGGTCTTGCTAAGTATATATTAGGTCATATGATTTGGCTTCCAAGACTGAAATACAGATCAACTTACCAGTTTCAACTGCTGACTATTCTTGACCAAGCATTTAACAGACAAAAGAATGAGAGAGGAAGGATTCACAGTTTCAACAAGAACTATCACAACGAGGTCATAAATGCCTTGCACAAAACACAGCCCAGAAAAGCAAGTCAGAAATTAAGAGATCCAAAGAGCAAGGAGTTCTCCTACTATAATGCCCAGTCAGTTTAAACTTCATGCAGAAGGAGTCGGGCTATAGGAGTTCTGGCTTTTGCCAAACCTCATAGAATGTACTGGAGCAGTTTACAGACCCTGTATTCCTATAGGACTCCCGCCGTGAGGCCCGTGCCCTGTAATGCGGTATTTCTCGGGAGATGATAGCACTTGGGGTCTTGGCTTTAACTCAATTCATGCCAACACTTGGAGACATTTTCCACAAGTTAGAAATCATGTGTTACCTTCAATGAAAGGCTTTGCTTGGTAAAGGAACATCAGCTCAGCCACCAAATATTTTGGGCTGGGGGAGCTTCTCCAGTCTCTTTGACAGGCCAAGTGTGATGTGGTGAGCCTGGTTCCTGTCAAAAGCAATGAGGGAGGCAGTGATGGACCCTGAAAAAATTAGGCTTGGCACTAAATTGAACCACTGAGTACCCAAATGCATGGCATGCACAGTGTGGTTTGAACATAGTGGTCTGGAAAGCAATGAGAATTCTGGGTAGGATTTGGGTACATATGTGAAATGGTTGAAAAGATCAATTTCAAAGTAAAAGTGAATAATGGGTGACATATCAGTGGTCAGACAGAAGTTAGGAATAGAAGAAGAATGCACATATGCTTTGTACACTCAATACTGATTTGCTTACCAGATTTATTCATCCAGTGAGTATTCACCCTGAATGAACCTTATGTATGTGATTGGAAATACTACTTGGCTACAAAAAAAATTTAATGTAATGTGGGTTTAGGTGAAGAAAATGCACCAATGATTCTAATACTAGTGGAAAGTCATAAATTTCTTGATAATACTTATTTCCAAATACATTATGGAGAAAACAAGTATGGGCTTTGAAAGATTCTGTACCTGTCACATTAGTGTTCACTTGGTCATTTAAACAATGATTGATCTTGGATATTGTTATAAACATTGGTGTTGAGGGCCCTGGCATTCTGAAGATATTTAGTACATATTTGAAAAGTGAAACCATCAAGGGCTTAGAAATGTGCTGAAATGTTGGTCAGAACAATGGATACCTGAAGGTGAGGGTGTCCCATTACATTAGAAACAGGGACAACAGCCTCACAGCAACAGGGCAGATGACTGAAGAAGCTGAAAAGTTCAAAGGAAGGGAGAAAAATCATCCCAAGCAAAAGAGAACTGGAAATATTGAAGACCTGGAGGGAAACAGGAAAAACTAGTAAGGTAAGCAGCATTAGCAAGAAAAAATAAGTTGGAAGACAGACAGAACTCCCAAGACCTCCAGATGTCCCAATCCCAGGGGAGGTGTTGACTACAAATATAGAGCTCCATCAAATCCAACACCAACTATCAGGAATTCAGCTAGTATGAAATGTGAGGCATGAAGAAACCAGGATGCAGATGTTGTCCCAGGAAAGAGCAGTGAGATTGAGTCAGACTTATATACACAGGACATCTGCCATTTCCCACCAGGTGGTTCAGGCAAGTGACTTAACCTCTCTGGACCTCAGTTGCCTCAACCACCAAAGGTTACTGATAGTGCCTCATTGGGTCACTGTGATTTCTTAAGTGGATAATGCTCAGCATATAATATAATTTTCAGTGAATCTTAGATATATTATCATTTAGAACACTGAAAAATGCCATGAAAACTATCAACAATATCTCCATGCTGTTTTACTGTGTTCACAGAGTAAATCTCTCCAGGGCAGGTGGAGCATGAAGTAGTGGAAGGGATAAGCATTGAAGGTGGAGAGACAGGTGAGTCTCTTTGCCTACACTATTGATGATCCTTATTTGCTCTCTGTTCTAGCCATAAGTACAACCTGCCTCTACTGCTGCCTCTGCCGAAAGCTTACAGATGATTTTATTTGGATTCAGAACAACATTCAAAGTCCTTAGCCTGCAACATATAGTTAATATGCTCATTAAATGCACATTTATTTTGCATCTACTACATGTCAAGTACTGTGCTTATAAGGAACCATGTATAGGCCTTGACTATGAAAAGTTCACAGAGCCAGGGACACATGTTTTCAATGAGATTCAGTACATTATAGTCACAAAATTATGTCATCTACACTATGGTACAGAAAAGGGATTCATGTCTCCTTTCAGTGTGCAGGCCCAGGGAAAGTTTTATAGGAAAGAGGAGATTAGGTTGCATTTTGAAACCAAATAAGAAAAGATCTAGAAGACAGGGTACAGTATGAAGTGAAGGATGAATGGGGGAAAATGAAACTTCATTGACATCCCTGTACACATACTACTGCTTGGTCTTAGAAAGGTGTAGGATCAAGGAGATAAGGAGGGAACAAGATACAGAGACCAGGCCAGGATCTTCTGTACCACTTTAAAGACTGTACTGTATCTTGTAAGTAGCAGGCAGTCATGGAAAGGTCATAGTGAGTGAAGCCTAAAATGGCCAGGAAAGAGTACAAAAAGAGAAGAGAGACTATTGAGAGAAATCCTGCACTAATCTGTGTTATCCATGATGAATGAATGAACAGATGAATGAATGATCATACAGACAAGTACTCTCTAACTTCTGCTGGGCTTTCCACTCACAAGAAAGGGAAGTGGCTTTCACATCCTTTTCCATTGCTATCCTTACCCACAGCCCCAGCATTCATGAATGATTTCTGTCTTGCACATATGTGTCTCTTCCTCAAATACTGGGGGATCTCAGAGCTACAGTCAAAGTGTCTTATATTGTGCTGTCATTTAAATAATTCACTGTGTGAGGCCAGTGCCTGAACCAATTAAATCAGAGTCCCCAAGAGTTCCAGGCAGAAAATAGAAATCAACAAAGCACAGTATAGACCAAAATAGTCATCAATTGAAGCTATTCTGAGACTGCTCTCAATGTGAGGAGTAAAAATGAGGGCACTGCAGAAAAGCAAAGAACTGAAAAGTAGGCATTAATAATAAACCTTTTAAAGTGATAAAACTGCTCTTAGATGCATCCCAGTACTTCGACTGATGCTAGTCTTTGTGGAGTCACTAAATTATATGCATGGTACTTGGATGTGAGGAGATGCAGTGATTAAAATATAATGCATTCCTTTAAAAGCTCTCAATTTACTGGATCTGGATAGGGAGCCAATCAAACACCTGGTATTGTTACTGATACTAAGATATACGAAAATGATAAAACACCATATTCTAGTCATGAAAATACAGAAAGCTTTGGTGTAGGAGGTAATATTCAAGCAGCAACTAGAAGGTCATGGTCAAGCAAGACTGTGAAATAAGGGAAATAGCTCGTGCAAAAGCACAGAAGTGTGAAAGTGAAGCTAATCTAGGAGAACTTGAAAAAGAATGCAGCCAGAATGTGAACACTTTCCCCACCCCTGCTGAACATTTAGTTCACTGATGCTTCATTAAAGATCCCTTTGTCTTCTCCTTTGGCACTCTGGGCAAAGGCTTCAAGAGGTAGTTCTCCACACCTGGCTGCAGAAAAGCCAGAGAACATTCTGTCTTCAGACAGAAGAGAGTGACTGCTAATCAGCACATCAGAAAACCTGTGACCCAACTGTTGCTAAAAATGAAAGCCATGAGACACGGTCCATCTGTGGGGAACTTCCGAAAAATACATGTCTCAGATTCTGAGTTTGGTCAATTGCCCAATACACTAGAGGAAAAGCTGAATTATTTTCCCAAGTCTGTTACTTGCTTAGCAGTACGACCTTGGGAAAGGCAATAAAGGAAATAAGGGCCTGAGCCTAAGTTTCATGCGGGACAGAAAGGATGCGATTGAATGCCACATACTCAGATCACTGCAGGGATTAAATAGGACCTGTGTAGGAAGAATAAGCACTGCAAACAACAAGCAAGTGAGAGCCCCCTACATGCCTTCCTCCACCCTTCTAAGTCCTGGACTAAGTTCAAATTAAACATCTTACACACAATCAGTACTGATGTTGGTTCAAGAACATATCAGCCTCGGTGGAGACTCCTAAACTTGGTAGAAAACTGACAAATGGTTTATTGAATTACAAATACTCTGCCTATACTCATTCATCTTTCATCATTCTGTGACTTTATGCAAGCACATTTTACAGTGGAGAAATTGAGTTCAGAGAGCCAGGATCACTTAGCTGCATAAATGGTAAGATCTTCCTTCTCATTCACCCTAGCACTCATTCTGTACAAAGGCAGCCAAGTGCAGGAACGAGGCTAAAGTGATCTTACTGTCTTCAGCAAACCAAACCTTGGTCTGATGGCTTTCCCTTCCCCAAAAGTGGATTTGCCTTGACTTTGTTCATCTGCCACTGTCTCTCACATGACAGAATCAATGTTCACAGCACCTGTAATTCTCAAAGGGCTATGTCTGGAACTTGTTTCATAATGATAAACGACAAAGTAATATTCATTATAGAGAAACAGAATTTGGGAGAAAGCTACCTGGACAGTCTCCCTTAGTTTTCAATAGCAGCAAGAAAATAATAGCAAAAGTGAGAAAAATACTCTGTGTTTCTCACTATCAGCCACTTTTAGGGCACTCTGGAGAACTTTGGTACCTTTTTTAAACTTCCAGATTTCATGCTTTCTGTTCAGTTTTTCAACTTCCCAAGAGTACGCTTTAAAAAAAGAGAGAAAAAAAATAGAACAGCTGCCTCTTATAGCACTTTCAATAAGGTGTCTCTTGCAGAAGGAAATTTGAGCAACAAAAAGCCCTCACAGGCCTGCTTTAGCTCCTTTAAAGATAATTCTCAATTCTTTTTTTTTCTTTTTTCCACTTAATGAGTAGTTTTTGGATGATCAGTGTTGCATGTCTTTGGGAAAAATTCATGCCAGACTGGTCAAATCGTAACGGCTGCTACCATCAGCTTGCAATGGTTTCCAAAAGCCTCTGCAACAAAGAAGCCACACACACAAGTACGTGGGTTGCCTCTAATTTTAACACTGCATGTATCCACTTGAAAGTTTTTAGATTAAAAGCAAGCACAAATAATCACAAAGCAGCATCCTAGCTCCTCAAATATAAAATGGAATCCAGACCAAGCCACATACAATGCTCACTATTTTGTTCCACTTTTTGCACACAAAAATGTAAGTCATGGGTGTCAGCATGGCACACAATTGGTGCTATCCGACTTCTGGAAACATCTGCTGGGGTTAGTGGGTCAAAAGCAAAAGGGCTACTGTCTGTCACTGACCTGGAAAAACAGTCATGTACTCATTTCCTGTCTTGGCAGTAATTACCCAAGGAAGGTTGTATACATCTGTATTGTGGCCGATGTTTCTTTAACTTTCATTTGAAAATATTCCCATCATGTAGTATTACACATTGCTTTATCTTTTTGAACAAAGGATGCTAAATGCTGGCTTTTCTGGAAAATACAAAGCTCTCATTCCTTTCAATTCAACAAATATTTCTGAATGTTTACTGAGTGCCAAGAATTTGCAGTGCAAAAGTAAAAGCTCCCCCTTAGTTGTTTAGTTTTGTGGCAATTTCTAAGATAGTGCTTCCTAACCAACATAGAAGGGCCTACAGGACAATGGTACCAACATGTTGATCCACTTATGACACAAGGAGTTTGGAGGGGGTGAGCTAGCTGGTTCCCAGGGACAATAGCTATGCCCATGAGAGGCCTTCACTGTGTCTTCCAGAGTACTGAGCAAATATCATCTGTTTCATGAGTGCTGTGTTATGGCAGCACTTAGGAAGAGCTTTGCTAAGACAATGCACGTGTCTAATGCTATTTGCCCCAAACTTTATTAACCCAGTTTTCATGCTTTTGAAATCTTATGTGTATTTTGATAGTCACAGTGTTTTTTTCTGTTTCCTTCCTGTGAATTGCCAAATCTTATATCCTGAGTTGTCTTCCCTTCTTGGTGGCTGTTTCTAGTCTTCTTCTAGCTAAAACATAAAGCATTTAACAATCTCTTCTTTCAACAAATATTCCCCGAGTAGCTACTCTGTGTGTTTCTCCCTTTTCTTTCTTACAGAAAAGAAAGAAAGCACAGGTAGAGAAGGTATGTGGTTGTACTTGTCTTTATTTTTTATTAATTTAGTACAGGATCTACAGGGTCTATTGGTTCTCACTATGCAGATCGGACTTGTAGATCCTCCTATTTTCAGCCTCACAGACACTAGGATTATAGATGTGCACTACCATACCCAATCTATGGCTGTGTTTTTCCAAGAAGTAAATAGCATTGGAGTCATTGAGCCTTAGGCAGTGAATACATGGGCCTGTAACACCTAAAACTGTTTTAAAGCACTGCATGAATTGTAAAGTAAGTGCAATGTCAGATTTCCAAAACTGGAATTGTGACATTAGCTTACTTACTTCCTGCTATCTGAGCAGACTGGAACAGAAGAGAGCATACAAGCTCTGAAAGACACCTGATCATCTTAACTCCATCAGTAATTAATTATAAGACTTGATATTTTGAATTGTTTAATCTATCTCAGTCTCAGATCTCACTCTTGGGCAATGTAGAAAATAATACCCATCTTAGGGCTTTTATAAAAATTAGAGGTAATACATATCAGAATCTCAATTCCAAGATATTTGAGAGATGGCATATTCACACACACACACACACACACACATTCCACAATCTATATTGACAAGTCTATCTATTGACAATAAGAAAAGAAAGTTTTTCAAATACATAGATTTCAATATCAATTACTGAAATTCTTAAAGAATCTTCTAAAATATATTTTCCGTTAGCCAACAATCCTGTTCACAGCTACCTTGGTTCTTCAGTGCTTCTAAAATAGCATTCTCATGCTTATGTGCCTCAATGTAGTGAACATATTGCAACCTTATTTTATTGCACAAATAATAAAGTTATTGTTTTGAACATCAGTTCCCTTGTGAAACTTTACATGTAACATGTCTCCACATTTTTCTTTTTTTATGCTGATAATTATATAAATGATTTTCATTTATTATTATGGCAATGATGGCTGCAATATCATTCTTTTTTAATGCTAATACCTATAATAATTTTATTGAGAAACAAATAGCAAAGAGACAGTTTCAAAACTTATTAATAGGAAGGTTTCAATAATTAATACATTGAACACAAGTTTTGACATACCTATGAGAACTTGTACTGAACTAGTTTTCAGTGGCTTCTCTTTTATCATATTTTGACATAAACGTGTTTGCTATCCATAGTTCCTGGTTCCTAAAATTAGGGACATAAGGCAATTTGTATGGACAAAAATGTTGCTGCAGTACTGCAGCTTCCACCACTGACAGGAGACAATTCTACCTACCTTCTCAGAACTCTAATACTTTAAACCTCTAAATGAAGATCATACAACTTGCCTCAGACATTGCTACTTTCCTTTCATCATACAGACCTGAATTTATGAGGTAAATCATTAAAAATTTCTAATAACTTAGGCATATATGTGCATGTGTGTGTCTGTGTGAGTGTGTGTGTGTGTGTGTGTGTGTGTGTGTGTGTGTGTGTGAAGCTCATTTACCAAAAGGTTCCAGATATTTAAAAGCCATAAGAAAAGTCCTTTGTAACACAAGTGTCCCAAGGAAGTACTTCCTACGTCAGAAGGCTTGAGGCTCATGTGGCTAACCTCATTTTGAAGGACTGAATATCCAGGCCAGAGCTAAGAATCTGCAGAATGCTAAGCAGTCAGTCACCCACTGCAAATTAGGCTGCACACCCTGAGTCATGTGGGAGATGTACAAACTCTGACCAGCAGAAATAGCAGCATCAGAGAGTGCCCCAAGCCTTGCTCTACAATGGAGCTCATTATCATGCATATGAATGAAATGGGAAAAGTGCTGTCATCTCTTCCTGTGGTTAACTGAGTTTTCATTAACAAAAAACTAAGAACACTTTTGTTTGCCAACACACCACCCCTTGGCAGCCTGCTACAACCCAGTCCTGGGAAGTTGCACTTCATGTTTCAGTGGAGCAAATCCCTCCCAATGAAAGAAAAGGTTACTTCCTCCATCATATTCCCCTGACCACTGCCTCAGCCAGATCCTGTCATGTGCTAGGGAGAGAAGACAAAGCAGAAAGCAGAGTGGCCAGCAAGAAAACCACTTCTCACTCTCACCAGCTTATGAATCAAAAATGCTAAACCAGAGTCCAGTGGTGTTATCAGGCTTTGTGGTCGAGACTTTAACTCTGGCTCTGACTCATGGTCAGGGCTCGCATGAGAAGTCTCCTACACAAGGACATGAAGCAGCCATACTGAGATGGCATCTCAGTGTCACGATGTCAAAGCCTGCTCTGTGAACACTCTTTCTTCAGACAACAAGATAAACAGTACAATTACAGCTTGCCTTAATTAGCTCTGTTCTCAACTTACCCTCTGATCACCTCAATTGAATTTGGACCCCTACTCCAAACAACCTCCTCCAAATGAGAAAATTGAGGTCCACAGAGGTCAGTGATCTATCTGCCTGAAGTCATCCAGTTAGGAAATGCTGCAGCCACACTGCAAGCAAGAGGACAAAAAGCCTTGTCTGGAAATAGAAAGTTGACAGTACTGACAAGTTGACATGTACAGAGTGCCACTCACACAGCAGGATTTATAGGACACATTCAAAAACTACTTCTTGCCCTCCTATATTTTAAACAATTACTTATTTTTACACAGACATTTAGAAATCTAACCATATCCTACCCATAGAAAATCAAAACATTCTTGTTGATTGGTGTTATTACTGCACTGTTGGCCTTTTCATCAGCAAAAATCTTTATCCTCACAGAATATGATGACAGCCACCACCACAACAACAATAGAAATACTCACTCATCTTTGTGAGACTATCGTTATTAGTCCAAATGTCACGCTCAAACTTTAAATGCAATAAAACCCCCACAGACAAAGAGGATGGGAAATATCACAAAAAGGTTCATCTCTCTACCCACAGTAACAACCAGAAACACAGAGAATGAATTTCCCCAAGCTGGAGCCAGATCCCATGTGTTAGGAATAGGGTGATCACCCAGACCAGGACAGATTTTAGAATGAAAGTGAGTTCTGTAAATAATTACCCCAGCATCATGTAGATATGCTGAAACATAAGGTTGCCCTTGTTTAGCAACTCAGATCCAGATCTTGAGAAGCAAATGCATTAATGTTTGATTATTGAGCATGGGTGAAGAGAGAAGCACACGTCTTCAGTGATCCCTTGAGTAGCTCGAAATGAGACTGTCACATGTGTGCTGGGGGAAAAAATGAGATTTAAATTGCTCCCAAACCCACAGGGACTGTTGTGCCATTGTTTATTTCCATTATAGCCAGTATCTATCTTCGTATTTTGGGGGGCGTTGAATATGATATTTCTCCCTTGAAACACTCCTCAAATAGCAAAAAAAAAAATTTTATCATGTTTATTTGCAACTATTTGCTCAATGTGCTACTTTTTGCAGAGAAAGACTTTAGTTAACTATCCTTGGGCATTCTCTAGTCAAAATAGTCTGTTAAGGTGCTTATCACTGTATTATTTCACAGCACCTCTACAATAACTTATGCATAGATTTCTTTAAATAGTATTTTAGTTTATCTTACTCTAGAATATGTTTCATGAAAACAGTAAACCATGGACTACATATCTTTTCTTTATTGCTGTAACCCCAGGGTCTGAAGTAATCCACTGAAAAGGAAAAGATAATTGGATTTAAATACCTATTAGGTGCACTTGATCCTCGCAGTAGCTTTAGGAAATAAATATAATTTCCAAATTACAAAGAGGAAAAATGAAATTCTTCCAAGTACTTGTCCTGTTCGAGGTATCTCAGGTCTATGTGCAGTGCTTTGTGTGCCTTGCCAAGCCACTCCCAACCTGTGGCTCAGAGAATCAGTAGGATTTTCATTGTCCCTGGAATTTATTGCAACATAAGGGGCTGGCCTGAGGGCAATGTCAACCAGTTTTCCCAAGCTTTAAGACTACAAGTACTGTCTCCAAACATTTGGAGAAACTCATTTAGAGAAATGACAAATACATGGTTATACAATTCACATTAACATAGACAAACTCATCACTGAATCATGACTTCTCTGAGTATCTCTTGTGACTTTGGTTAAACCATAGAACTTCTGAGTTTCAGTTCTCTCTGTAAAATAAGAGTTCCACCAATTTACTTTGGAAGCATCTAGAAGTTCTGAGCAAATACTGGTCAGATGCCAAGTAGAGGGTCTGGTTCAATATCTTTGTTAAATAAAAGGTAAGCATTTTTATAACTGTTGTCATTGCCACAAATACCCGTTGGTATATACAACATTATAAGTAAATTTAGAATTGGGACACACATATTTCCATAAAATAGCTTAATGCAAAATTGATGATAACATTGAGTAGTCCTTGCAGCTCCTAGTGATATTTGTTGCTGATGATGGCTGTGGTTCTTTTCAAGGGAGCTCTGGTCCTTACCTTGACAGTTGCTTCCTGGATCCAGTGCAGATCCCTCCGCCTACTGCACAGATCCTTTATCTTGCTAACATAGACTTTCCAGCTTCTACCCATGGCCTTTTGCCCACTCCAGTGCAGATCTGTGATACAAACTTGCTTGTAATACTGCTATGGATGCTATACCTCCAGCTGGACTTGTGGAGGGCATTGGGAAGGGCTCTAGGTCTTCAACTGGATCCATGCAGGACATTGCTGTGTGACCCAGAGAATACTTAGCTGGATTATTTGGGTCTATAGTTCTTTGGAAAGATCATTACACTCTTCTATATTTTTTGGTTGAATATTATAAAATAACCCTAAAAATGATGTGTCTGGTATTAAATCTATTCCCTTGTAAACCCTACCTACAACACCATTCTCTAACACAAATTGGATAATGACCCTGTACAAAACTACAGTTGATTCTCATTGAATATAAAATAAAATTCCAGCTCCTTACTATAAACCTAGGGGCCTATCACAGCCTGGTCCCAACCAGCCTGTCATCACATCTCCAGACATGCACCTCCTTACTTGAGTAAGTTTAATTTCTTGAAGATGATAGCCTTTGTACAAGTTTTCCTCACCCCTAGTACTCTACTTGTCCTCCATATATGGGCTTTTACTTCATGTACTCAAGTTTCAGCTCAAATGCCACCTCTTCAATGAAGCCTTCCTCCTACCTACCTTTTCCACATGCCTACACAGCTTTTGTCTTCAAGATATTTATTTCTACCTAAAATTAATTTATTCATTGATTTTTCTTTTTCTTTTTTTTTGTCCACAGGGTCTCACTATGCAGCCCACATTCATAGTGATCCTCCTGCTTTCTGCCTCCCTAGTGCTGGGATTACAGGCGCGCGCCACCACGCCCGGACTCCAATCGCCGGCTCAGCGCACCCGAAGGCGGGGCCGGCGGGGCCGGCGCAGCAAGCGGAAGCAGGGATCGAACCCTGGTCCCTATGCTTACCTAAGCAAGCGCTTCAAGGGACACATTAAGGGCTATATTTTTAAATATGTAACTTTCCTACAAAAAGACGCATAAATTAAACATATAAAATATTTTATTTAACTCAGTAAAGTAGCCAATGAGATATCAAAACCACTAACATAAGGATATTCACGTAAACTCTGAAATGAATTTACAAAATTTAGTAAAACTCTAAAATCACTCAGTACTAGATTGAATTTCTATGAACATGAATTACTTCCATGACTACTACTTTCATTTCTACAGTTATAAAATGAGCTAGTTGAAGACAAGAAAGGAAGAGCCACAGCCCTATAGAACCAAATAACTTACAGAGGTTCTGGGTCCATTGACAAATATTTCATAATCTCTCTTGCCTACTATATAATAACTTGTGATATTTCCAGAGTCTTTATTACAGACTAAAATTACCTTCTTTCTTTATTTGTTCTATTTCTGAATCCCTCCATTCCTGGAGCATGAGCTTCATGAAAGCACAGACAATTAGAGAAAAAGAAGGGGTGCAAGGACAGCCAAATTTTGGCCCTAGCCTTTCAAGGTCAGTGAAGACTCAGGACATAGGAGAAGCCATATTATAACATCATGTAACTCATTTGTGTTCCAACTTTTCTCATCAAGGAGATCATAGGGACACAGAGGAATGTGATTAATGATGTAGAGTGTGCCTAAGGAGAGTTACATGGAGAGAAAACATTCTCTCAAGCTTTCACAGAGGAAAAATTGGTCAAGCAATGGCCAAGATGCATCCACATGGCTGACATTGACAAAGGATCTACAAAGTTTTCAGAGGACTGAAAATAAATCTTGAGGGGACTTGACTGACCTTATCAGATACAAAACTTACATTGCTTGTTATGTAAGTCTTGCTTTATCTTAGTCTTAACCATCCAGCAGAAATGTATAAAAATGAGGTATGTAAAGTAAAGCCATATTAATATGCTGAGGTGTAAAAGCCTCAAGTCAACAACTTTTGACATTACCAGTCCTATGGACAATCCACTGCTACTATGGACTACTGCACTATATCAGAATATTTTGCTTACTTCACACACTTACAATATTTAAACAGACTGATATGGAAGTGATCCCACATACTGCTAGAATAAATGCTTTTTTCTTTCATTCAACGTTCAACACAGGCATAAGGCAGCAGCCAGATTTCAGTCCCCGGAGCACTGTGCTAGCACCACCCCCTGGGCATGCTGAGACAACAATGGAGACTGGGGATGGTGGCACGGGCCTGTAATCCCAGCGCTCGGGAGGCTAAAAACAGGAGAATCACTACAAGTCCAAAATATGTAGTGAGACCCTGTAGACCCTGTCCTAAATACAAAAAAAAAAAAAAAAAAAAAAAATCAACAATATTGATTAAATATTCAGAGTGATTTGATTTGCTTCTTTCAGTGCTGGGGACCAACTCCGGGGCCTTGTGCATGCTAGACAAGTGCCCCAACTTTGAGCTATAGCCCCAGCCCACTGGAGAATAATTAGCTAAAAGAGTTCAGTCTTTGACTTAACACCACTTCTAAGAATTAGTCTGCTGAAAAAAAAAATAATTAATTCACACCAAGATCTATGTTACTAAGATCTATCAAAATGATATTAATGACAGCAAAAGTAATATCTTCTTCCTAAGTGAAGACCAAAATTTTCCAAACAGGGGCACGGCTTAGAATTTAAGATAGATCCACAAGATATAGCACTGTGTAATTTATAGAGATCGTCTTTCCTTAAAACTTTTTCAGGGTGCCAGCAAGATACCTCAGCAGACTAAAGTGCCTGCGTAAGCAATCTTAGGCAAGTTCAGGGATCGTGGTTCATCTCCAGCACCACATAGCATGCAAGCCATGCCCCCAGGACAGGCTGAGACAGCCACAGAGACCGGGATGGAGCGCATGCCTGTAATCCCAGCCCTGGGGAGGCTGAAAGCAGGAGAATCATCACGAGTCGAGCTGCATAGTGAAACACTACAACAACCAAATACATTTTTAAAAAATTATTATTTCAGGATATGACAAAATTATCACAATTTGTTAAGTATCACAATTTGTTAAGATATCAGCTTGTATATTAAATATTCTAATTTGCTAAAATGAAAATGAAATCAAGCCCACTTTGGGTTCTGTTGTACATTGCCGTGTGAGTTTGGGCATGTCAGGGAACTTCTGAGGACCAGCTTGCAGAGCTGTCAAGGGGGAGCACAGCACTTGCCCCAGTTCTCCTAAAGTGTTAGATGAGACAAGCTCTTCATGTGCAGCCCCAGATCAGCGTAAGCCTTACTAACTCACTCCCATGGACAGTGGTGAGTGCCTACAGTAATTAGAAGCAAGCCTATCATCACCTCTTACTAGCAGTATCACATCCAGATGCCACTTAGACTCTCTGTGTCCACTTTTGGAAAAGAGACACCAGCCAGTGTTATTTTACATTATTGCTTCTGCTTTAAGAAATAAACTGATCATATGTATGCCATTATAGGACAGTATTTAGTATTTGGTAAATGATAAACAAATGGCATATCTTCATCCAAATTACTCAACATACTTATTCTATCATTAGTTATGAAATATTTATTATGCAGCTTAGATCAGGAAGTTACAGGCTCATTTATGAAAAGGTGCCTCACTCTTAAAGGAACTTACAGAAAGGAGAAAGGAACTGCACAGTGCTATGACTTCTATCCAGATGTCCCCACAAAGTCTTAGGTAGTCATAGGTGGGACTTTTGAGAGGTGGCTAGAAAGAGGGTGCAAGATATTGGGATTAAGAATGCACAGTTGTCTCGGCATTGTTCTGGGGTGGAAAATGCAAAGGCTCACCTTGGATGTGGGTGGCACCATCCAAAGCGCTGGAGCCTGAGTGGGATAAAGGGGAACAGCAGGCTGCTTGCTGCTGCTTGTCAACCGCTGCTGCTTGCCTACTCTGCAATGCCCCTCTGCCACGCTGCCCCACCCTGGAGCCACCTAACTACAGACTGAGCCCTTGGCAAAACTGCAAGCTGAAATAAACTTTCCTTCTTTAACTTCAGGTGTCAGATATTTTGTCTCAGCAACAAGAAAAGGAACTAAGGTACAGATCAGCATAAAGACAAAATGAGAAATTTATCTCCTAGCATAGTAGAATCTGCTGCTAAGATCACAAGAGGGAAAATAGATGTAAATACCTGATGTCTAGTAGGAAAGGATGATCCACCTCTGAGGAGGAAAGTGTCACTCCACAAAATTAATTTGCCTAGCACCTTCTAATTAATACTGAAACTAACACAAAGAAGGATTTTTTTTCTGAAAGACTTCAGGATGCATTGCCTAGGCTGATCTTAAATTTGTGGGTTCACGCAACCCCCCCAAGTAGCTTACGACTACATACATATGCTCCAATGATGACTTAAATACATAAATTTTAACATTAACCTTTGTATTTTGCATATTTTATCTCCTGTGATCTGTATAGTAATGTTATGTTACAAAGCAGACATTATCATATAGATGGTACTACTGAGCCATCTGAACCTGAGTGAAGTTGTCCCATGTGGAAGAGCACATGAGAGAAAGTGTAGGAACAGGAATATCAGCCCAGGTCAGGCTCACCCCTCTTAGGACCCTTTCATTACCATGGCTAATGTTAAAATTTATGTGTTTAAGTCATCATTTTAGCATATGTATGTAGTCATAAGCTACTTGGGGGGGTTGTTTGAACCCACAAATTTAAGATCAGCCTAGGCAATGCATCCTGAAGTCTTTCAGAAAAAAACAATCCTTCTTTGCGACAACTTCTTTGAATAACTCACTATTGTTGTGGAGTGCTGGACTGTGTTGGATTGTGGTGTCGAGTTCAAGCACCTAAGTTAGTTGAATGACAGGGGAGTGCCCACCTTTGACAGGTGTAGATGAAGGAAGGGGTATAGAAAGAAAAAATCACGATGTGTGTGTATAGACAGTACAGTTGGGATAGATAACGCTGTGCTTCTACACAATCCTATGAAAGGCAAGATTTGCACTAATGGTGGTTGGACAGGATATTATATCAGCTTCTAGTACTATGGTCATCCACTAGGAAAATAATTATTGAATTTTTGATATAATTCATGTATAAAAATAAGATAAGTAAACAGCTACACTCTTAATTTACTGATAAGAGACATCTGCTATAATAATGTCTGTAAGTATAATATCATGTATACACCTTGTATGATACCAAAACAGTATGAAAACAGTTTGCAATGTATTAATTTATCGAATCTGTCTTGTTAAGGTGTCTTAAAACTGTCTGATTGATATTGGTACTTCAATAAAATAAAAAATAAATTAAATAAATAAATAAAGAGGACCCTTTCAATCAGGCAGTAAACCACAGAACTTTATAATTTTGAGCGTGTGTTAATTTCATGATTCACTGCCCTTCTGTATCCTGGTATATTTTATCCTAAACACCAGGGACCAGCTCATAGCAATAACATCTAGTATCTCCTAAGGTACCTACATAGAAGGAAGCCCTAATAAATCACTCAAATGCAAGAAAACACGCACAAGTGCAGGTCAGCAGGAGAAAGATGGCATCACTTCCAAATACCTGTTAAGGTTCTATTAAAATAGCAAGACTGAAAGTCCAGATAACTAGTTTTAAAAACAGTAACCACTCAGCTCCCAGAATTCTCTACTCTTCCTGACTACTCAACCTTTAGCTTCAGTCAATAGTGCAATGCTATGGCACATTAAGCAGAGAATCTGATCCCAAAGAAACACAATCAGTGCCCACATAGGGCATTGTTCTGATTAAATACAGCCTGCTAGAATTAAAACATTACAGACTCTGTAGAACTCTGTGCTTTTAATGAGATGGACCCCCATTTTAACAGCAGAGATACAACAATCTAATCATCAGGCCCTGTGGAGTTACGAATGTAGTTAGGCTATGATATACTGCAGCTGATCTGAGCCCAGTTGTGGAAATTACAAGATGATCAGTTAAATCTGCCCAGTTTAATTCCTTGAACTCTCATTTCATGGACTGAGGTAGGCAGCTCTCATTACGGAAGCCTTCAGGGAGCAATTTGTCTCACCTAGATACCCACTGGAAGGGACCTGACATTTACTATCAGCTGATGGTGCACCAGGCCCTAAATGCAGGCATTTCCATAATCTCCTGCCCCCTCCCAATGAACGAATGACTCTCACTGTTTTACAGATGTGCAAGAGAAAGCTAAGAGAAGCTAAACAGCTCATTCTGATGTATATCTAGCTTGTGGGAAACCTTGCATTTAAACCCAGAATGTCTCAGGCATGCCCTGCTGGTCCCACCCCTGGGGTGCACTGAGAAGGCAATTGAGACTGAGAATACTGGTGCACACCTGTAATCCCAGCTCTTGGGAGGCTGTAAACAGGCAGAGCACTATAAATCCAATCTAGTAGTGAGACCCTGAACACTTTGTAGACCCTTCCCTAAAGTATAAAATAAAAATAATGATAATAGTAATAGAATAAATAAATAAATAAATAATAAACCTGGAATGATAGTCTAGATTCAATTACACTAGTGTCAGTGGACCAGGTGAAGAGATAGTCCTGCTTGGGAACAGATCCTGAGTCCCCTTCATAATATGACACAGCTTTGGGGAGGTTCTTAATTTTCCATCCTTGGCTAGTCTCATCTGTACCACGGTACTATTTGCTTTACAAAGGGAGTGAAAAGTAAGTAGAACTGCAGAACAGAAGGCGGGAGTTGCCCACCATGCACTCACGGTATTTTGCAGCTACCTCTGTGTGCCAGAAATTAGCAAGGAGCATCCAGAGAATGCCACATATTTAAATGATGTCACAAAGATCGTAAATGCCACACTAGGGCTCATGCCAGCACAGGACACATTAAATGCTGTGCCTGATGCCAGAGAGGGAGGAGGAAAGAAAGGAACATAGGAAGGAAGGAAAGAAAGGACTGAAAGAAAGAGAGGGAGGGAAGAGAAAGAGGAAAGGAAGATTATTTACCACCATTTGAAATGGTCATTAATACAATTTCTTCCTTTCTGTATTAATGATGAAAAAGAGCTATAGTTACTAAGAACTGCATCCTTTCTTTCTATAAAAACTGTACTCTGGGGGGGGGGGAACCTCCTTATGATAGAAAGATCTGTTCTGTGGAAGAAAGTAAAGCAAAAACTGTAGAAGTACTAAAATACAAAGTCAGCACTTTTTGCTTCAAGCTTAGAAGGCACTCTGTTAGCACAGAAGGGTCAATAATTACATCCAGGTTGGGTGAGGCCTGAGAGAGATTCTGGGGGAGGGGGGAAGCCCGCTGAGGCTGAAGGATGAGTGAAACCAGCTAGAATGAGAATGCAGATGCACAGCCTGTCCACAGAGTGACATGCGGGGAAGTTTGGACAAGCTAGACAGATTGTGCTTACATTGATGGACCTTGTAAGCTACTGAGACCCAAGATCAGCACAAAAGGGGAACATTCCAGAGTCAAATTGTCCTTAGAAAATTTCTTTGGAAGGGACTTTGCTGTGGCCCAACACACTTTCTGCCAATAAACTCATCAGAGTTTCCTCATAAATTGGTGACAAGCTCACTATTTAGGAACAGAGAACAACTGGAAGAAATGCTGCACAAGAACACAGGTTCTGAGTTCCTCCTACTCTTCATGATCTATAAACAGCAATGCCAGAGGAGGGAAGAACAGGAGTCTGTTTCCCATCCTTGACTTCCAAGAAGCCTGTCAGTAGGCTTCCTAGACAAACCTCCACTCTTGCAATTGTTTGTGTCATTTATTGTTGCCTTTCTGTCCTTCCCATCTCTTCTCAATTTACTGGAAAAGATCCATGTTCTCAACCTCTGTCTGTGTGATGCAACTGTGCAGGAGAGGGAGGGGGAGACCATAGCAAAGCACAGAACCTCGGCATGGCTCACCACAGGAAGGGCCACTTTGCTAAGCCAAGCACTTCAGCATTAGCATAGAGCAAAGCCACTAGACGGAAGCCACTGTGCTTTCAGGAAAGGCACAGACTGAAAAGACTACTCTGATTATACTGTGAGGAATAACACAGTAGCTACAGGGACTAGGAGTGAGGACTACAAATATGGACAAGGACATTGTTACCATTACAATTGTTACCTCATTAAATCTAGCTGCTTTTCAGGCCTTGTGGAGAGATAATGAACAGGACAGAAAGGGGTAAGAAAGCCATCTATATAGACCTGTGTGCAAAAGGGTTAGAGGTGGCATATGAGAGGAGCCATATGGTATTTCTTCCCAACAACTGGCTAAAGAGGTGGAAATGATAAATGGGTCAAGAAATGGTCATTTCACATCCACCCACCCACAAGCCTTTCAGAATAGCCACCACTTGATAAAACAAGCCTCCAAGTTCTAAGCCGTCTGCTTTGCACCCAGATATTTATTCAGCAAACACTACAAATCACCTATGTCAGGAACTAAAAAATAGATTATGTTTAAAAATTTGCCCTTCAGGAAGTAAAGACTTGATAAATGAGATAAGCAATCAGCAGATTAGGGCAGAGTGATAGAGGACCTGATGAAGGAGAGAGATGCCCCCTCCACCAGGTGAAGGCCATAGAACAGCTTCTTAGGATAGCAAAGTGTCACTAGCTTCAGGGGAAAATTGGAAGAATTCTGGTAGATTTCATTTCCATCTTGTGTCAACCATCAGCTAAATAAATGTTATTGGTTTCCAACTTCAATTTGTTTGGTACAAGGTTTCACTATGCATCTCAGACTCAGTGATCCTCTTGTTTTCAGCCTCCCCAGCCCTGGGATTACAAGCATGAACCACCACACCCAGTCTCGTTAGCCAGCTCAGCATACCCTGGGAGAGAGACTGGTGCAGGATGTGGTACTGGGGATCAAACCTTGTTTCTGTGCTTGCCTAAGCAGGTGCTTAGTCCACTCAGCTATCTCACTGGTCCTGCCAACTTCATTTTTTAAATATCGCTAACACGAAAAAGACCAAGTAAGGCACGATGGAATAAGTGCCTGTGTAGCAAGCACAAGGTCCTGAATTGATCCCCAATACAGAAGGAGAGAGAGAGAAAGAGCGAGAGAGAGAGAGAGAGAGAGAACAGAAGGGAAGCAAAGGGAAGGGAAGGGAAAAGACCAAGTACACAAAATTGAATTTTGATGATTATTGTATAACTAAAATAATTTTCTGTAAGAAATTTGTCAACTAGTTACCTGTTTTACTGTTTTGCTATTGAGTGTCGAAGTAAACAGTGAGACTTGAGAGAGAGATGAAAGAAACATTCACACCCACCCAGAGAGATACACAAGTTGCTTGGAGGATGTATTAAAAATCAAATTCTCTTTTTTTGTCTCTTATATGGCATTGCCACATGGTTACTTTGATTTCTGCAAAATATTTAGGCAAAGGAGAAGAAATCTCTGTTCACCGACAGCTCTGGATGAGTTCTGATGTGGCGGCACCCTGCACTGTTGTCCAAGCATACTTTTCACCCAGTGCCCATCACCTTATGAATACCTTTAGAAACTGCAGGAGTGTTTCATGGAGCACTACCTAGTAACTAAAAGCAATGGAGTACTGACATGCACTAGGACACGGGTGAGTTTCAAAGAATAAATTAAGACTCCAAGTGCAAAAGATTGTACATATCATCTATACAAAATGTCTGGAATGACAACATATTTCATTTATAAGAAACTTCTATAAAAGATGAACTGTAGAGGCAGAAAGAATGACATCACTGCTTACGTTTCAACATAGGTGTAAGAATAAACTAGAAATGGGCAAAGAATTTGGGGAGGAGGAAAACTGAATTGTGGTGATAATTTACTAATGTATAAATTTCCTAAAATAATTAAAGTAACACGTGTAAGTTTTATGACATGGAAATTATAGCTACTAAATAAGAACCAACTACTAAATAAGAACCAATGAGAAAGCTCAGTGGTCTAAAGGATTAGGCAAACTTAGGCAAAGTACAGGGAATGTGGTTTGATCTCCAACATCCCATGCTACACCAGCCCCACCCAGACTCTGCTGGACACACACACACACACACACACACACACACACACACACTATTAAACAAGGGCTGGGGAAATACCTCAGCAATCTAAGTGCTTGTCAAGCACACAACACAAGAACCTGAGTTGGATCCCTGATACTACATGCTGGACCCATAACCAGGCATGGTGACTCATGCTTGTAATACCAGAGCTGGGGAGGCTGAGACAGGAGCATTACTATGAGTCTGAGCTGCATAGCAAGACCATATATCAAATCAAATCAAATAATTTTAATTAATTTTTTAAAACACTACTAATGTAGGTACACACACATGTGCACACACACACACACACACACACACACACAATATGAACTCAGCAGACACTATTTGGGTGTATGGCCCATGTATTATTTTTCTAATTTTTAGTTTTCACTAGCAGATATTCACATCACATAATGACCGCATTGTCAGTAAGGAATTGTCACAAGTACAGAACACATCTCAGCCACTTTTGGTCATCTTTCCCGATTTTTCCTTTCAGCTCTTGGCTCCCTTACCATTTGTAAAAGTTCTACCTCCCATGTATATTATCCTTTATTTATATTTTGAGTTTCTTATATGAGAGAAACCATATAATACATAAATTTCTGTATCTGACTTATTTCTCTTCACTCTATGATGTGAATGTAATTTTCCTACAAATGACTCAAGTTTATTCTTCTTTATGTCAAAGTAAAACTCTGTATAAATACTGCTTTTTTATCTACTCAGTTTTTGATTGACATATAAGTTATTTGCAAGATTTAGCTGTTTTGGGCTGGAGGGATAGCTCAGCAGGCATAAGCACCTTCCTGGAAAGCACAAGATCTTGAGTTCAATCCCCAGTACTAAAACAGAGAGAGACAGAGAGAGAGAGACAGACAGACAGACAGAGAGACAGACAGAGAGAGAGAGTTCAGCAGTTGTGCTGGTTCACATTGTGAATAGAAAGGATCTCATTTCCCTGCAGTCTTGTCAGCATTGGTTACTATTTGATTTCTTGGTGATAGCCATTGTTCTGGAGTAAAATGGAATCTCAGTGTTATGAGATGAAATCTGCCTAATAGCCAGTGATGGCAAACATTTTTTCCACTGATTTATTGGCATTAGTACTTCTGAGAAGTGTGTATTCATTTCACTTGCCCACTTTTCTTGAATGGGTCTTTCATTTGGATGAGTCTTTTATTTAATTCTTCATACATTTGAGACATTAATCCTCTGCCTAAGAATAGCTGGCAGATTATTCACACTGTTGGCTGTTAAGGCTTTTTTTTCAATTTGTCTTGATTTCTTTGTTGATTTGTGACACTATTTTTTGTGTCACTGGAGTTCTGTTCACAAAGTCCCTGCCTATGCCTAAGTCTTCAAAGTTTTACCTGTTTTATTTTTGAGCAGATTGTATCTATTTTAACATTTAGATCTTTGGTCTTTATTATTTTTCATTTAGTACAAGGTTAGGGATGAGGTCTTGCTTCAATCTTTCACACATTCATAGTTTGCTTTCCCAATGTTATTTGTAAAAAGGGCTTTGCTTGTCTCCAGGGACATCGGTTTCATCCATGATTGGGTTGGTCAGTTGGGTGGAGCTTCTACTTCCTGGTTCTCAGAGGAAACAAACACAAAGTAGCCCTGGGGTTCGTGAGTGGCTATGGCAGGGGACAGAGCTCACAGGTGCTGAGTTGTCTGGTGGGGAGGACAGCATAGTCACAAGTTCCTCTATCTGTGTGTACCACGGGTGCAGGGTCTTCCTATTTCACATGTGTTAAATCCAGGTATGGGAAGCACTTGTAAATGATACCAGGCAGTCACCTTACACTGAGTATCTCCTTGTTCTTGAAAGCCACCCTTGGTGAGGTAATGAGATTAGTCGAGAGATACGTAACTAAAAACCAATTAAGTTAGGATGAGAATCCAATTGGACCCACCTCCAGGTCCTATATACAATTTGTTTAGTCAAGCTTCATAAAGAGAAAAATTAATTGCTCCAGATTCACATAGTGTAATCAAATCACAACACCTTATCATGCACCTAACTCTCACGTCCCCCACCATTGTCAGAGAGGAACCTTGATTTCCTGGCCACTGCTCTAGGGCAGGGCTATAAACCACAACTGCTAATGTCATTCTTGTGCTCAGAATGGTGACTTTATGGTGAAAACTTGGCTTGGCACCTTTACAACCCACCTGCAGCTCAAACCTTCTGAGCTGCCTTACTCACCCAGATGTCCACTTACCCCTTAATTTCTCCCCAGTCTTCAAAGTTAATGGATATTTGCCACCTCCCTCTACCTTTGTCCCCTCACCTAATAGCTTGACCTTTGCTTATTCATTCCAAGTGCTAGCATATTCCTACTCTTCTTAACATTTCTTTGAAGTTTATTTTTGGGGAACATTGGATTTTTATTGAGGGTCCACTGCACATAGAGCACATGCTCTACCATGGAGCTGCACCCTGATCTTTTTCAACATCACAAACAAGTATCAGTCTTAGTAGAAACTTCCACTGCTTCTCTAAGCTGACCTAGGGATCTTTTCCATACTTCATTTATTTTCATCTTTTTCACACTATTTAATAACAGTTACTACAGGTGCATGAATTCAGCAAAATATTCTAATGTACTCCAGGAGTCCATAATAGTAGTGGGTTATACATAGGATTGGCAATGTCAGAATTTATTGACTTGAGCCTTTTATGGCTCAGAATTTATTTTATTGTTTTTATTTTACTTTTGTTTTATTGAAGTACAAATATCGATGAGACAGTTTTAAGATACCTTGACAAGATGGATTTCATAAATTAATACATTGCAAACTGTTTTCATAATGTATTGGTATCATGCAAGGTGTACAAATGATATTATAGTTACACACATTATTACACCTCTTGTCAGTAAGAGGTATAATTTGTCTCTTATCAGTAAATTAAGAGACTGTAGCTGTTTGTGTATCTTATTTTTTATACCTGAATTACATCAAAGATTAAATAATTAATACTTTCTATCTTGTTATTTTCCTAGCGGTTGTCCATAGTACTAGAAGCCGACATAATATCATGTCCAACCACCATTAGTGCAAATCTTGCCGCTCATAGAATTATGTAGAGGCACAGCATATCTCAACGATACTGTCCATACACACATATTATGATTCTTCCATTCTATACCCCTTAATTGCTCTACACCTGTCAGAGATGAGCACTCCATTATCATTTAACTAACTTAGGTGCTTGAACTTGACAACACAATCCAACACAGTCCAGTATTCCACAACAATAGTGAGTTATTCAAAGAAGTTGTCTACCATAGCCATTTTCAGCTTAATATTATGGCCCCATGATGTATACTTCATTTTTATACTTTTCTGCTGGATGGTTAAGACCTAGATAGATCAAGACTTATATACCAGCACATGAACTTTATATTTCTTATGAGGT